>JAEIFU010000388.1:0-144021 GCA_018904235.1 Lordiphosa stackelbergi
AATATACTTCCGACCATATAAAGTATATATATTCTCTTGATCAGCATCAGCAGCCGAGTCGATTTTGTTGTCCTGTCCTCCGTCCGTCCGTCTGTATGAACACCTGTATCTCAGGAATGGTAAGAGATAGGGGCTTGATATGTATGGGACAAATGCTTCTTTATCTGCATCATTTTTTTAAGACATCCTTCGGCCCCGCAATTTGGAAAAAACGTTATATCTCCAACATATTTCAAAAAGACCATTTGTACCTTCTAGAGATAGTTAGTAATTAGTAAAATTAATCGAATTGTCGAAGAAATGATCACGATCGGATGAACGGTTCTCAAGTTATGAGCAAAAAAGTGAACCAACCCCCCCGCTACCACCCCTCGCACACTCAAAAAAATGTTGCATACTTTTCGGATGGTCACACTAAGGAACACTGTTAAACATGTTTTTTCATGAGTAACGGGTATATCGAAGTCGGTCAGAGCCCACTTTAACTTACGCTCTCGTTTTCAATTTGTGCCACGCCCCCTCCCGACCCCGTAATTTGGAAAAAAAAGTAATAAAAGTAATTAGACCGCGCGGTCTTATTTAATTATACCCTTGGAGAGGGTATATTAAAATTGTCCAGATGTTTGTAACGCACAGAAGGAAGCATCTCCGACCACATAAAGTATATATATTCTTGATCAGCGTGACGAGCTGAGTTGATATAGCCATGTCCGTCTGTCCGTTCGTCTGTCCGTCCGTCTGTTTCTATGCTATCTGCTCCGTCAGTTTTAAAGCTATCTTAACCAAACGTTGCACGAAGTCTTTTAGTACAAATACGCTGCACATTTGTCGGAACCGGCCGGATCGGATGACTATAGCATATAGCTGCCACAGGAACGATCGGTTGAAAAAGTAGTTTTAGTGAGAAAAACTTTTTTGTTTTCAATCCTATCGCTCCCAACCGTCGTATTTATAAGTTTTCTATGATTTCACATAATTTCACCGAAATTTATCAAAATCGGACAACTATATAGTATAGCTGCCATACAAAAGATAGGTCTAAAAAAAAAATCTTAGTGAGAAAATCTTTTTTGTTTTCAATGCTATCGCTCCCAAACTTTGTACAGATCAATATTATATACAACCACACAATTCTGCAAAGTTTAGTTTAAATCGGATGACTATAGCATATAGCTGCCATAGGAACGATCGGTCCAAAATGTAGTTCTAGTGAGAAAAACTTTTTTGATGAATATATCGTATAGCCATATAACAAACTGGCTGCATATATCATGCTCCAAGGGTATATAAACTTCGGTCGAGCGGAACTAGTTTAAAACGTTACTTTTGCACATCTGTACAAAAATTCCTCTCATCAAATTTTAAATAAGGCCGCGCGGTCTAATTTCATTTTGTGATCGCGGCCTAAATTCATTTTTTGAAAATGAAATAAGGCCGCGCGGGCTAATTTCATTTGAGATGGCGGTCTAAATTCTTTTTGCAGAATGAAATTAGACCGCCATACAAAATGCACGGCGGTCTTATTTCACGCGGTCTAATTTCACAGAGCCGTGAGACCAGATACAGTATGTCAAGAAAGTGTTTTGACACAGGAAAAAACTTCACATTTCGCACTTTTATTCCAAAAGAAGAGGCTTTCTACAAATGGTAAATTTTGTTCATATTTTATTCAGATTCTGTATCGTCCCTAGAAATAGTATGCAAAATGCCAAACCAACAAGTTTAAGCATTTAAAAAAAATATAAAATAAATAAAAACGCAATTTTAAAGTGTCAAAGAAAGTGTTTTGACTTTTGTCAAAACACTTATATCCTGAGTACAGGAGCTGAAAGAAAAAATTAATGATTGTAGACAATTTTGACATGCTGAACCCGAATCTGGTTATATAAACTCTATATCTCCATGGATTAGCTGCAAACATAAATTAAAATGCTGAAAATGGCTCATTGTACACCTTTTTGGTACATTCGAATCTTGTTGAAATCCGATTATTTTGAAAATGATTTTTTCTTTGCATTATAGCATCAAACCTATAGTACAAAAGAAATAATTAAAATCTGTTTCATTGGACACATTATCGGGTGCTTTTCGATTAAACAATAATGTAGTTGTAAGGCAATGCTGTTGAAAAATATGAGAAAAGGCGCAACACGCCCTCAAATTTCAACAAATATATTTAGTGTCATATTTGCACTATGGATTATAAGGCGATTTTATTAAAAGCCCCGCCGATTCTTCTGAATTCTCACACCCATTCACAAAATTGCATACAAGTCAGCCATTTTTGCGGATTGATCATGAACTTATAACCTATGAAATGATTAAAGTATTTATTATATTGTATACATATTGGTACGTACTAGAGAGCTGCACGAGTGATTCCGGCATCGTATGATTACAGGTAAAAAGTACTCATTTTTGAGTACAACGATGCGGAGTGGGTAATCAAGTAATCGTTTGTATGATTACGAGTATTTTTCATTACTACTCGTGAGTATTTTCCGAATAATACTCGTAGCATCGTCTTACAAATTTAATCGTAGTGAGGCAAGTATTTTAATTATTATGCGAGGTTTGTTCAAAAAGTATCGCGAATTTTGTGTTTTTTAAAAAACTATATATTCATTCATTATGTGCAGCTTAGGGATCTCCATGGTAATCAAACCGTTAAATACGATCACACAAACAACATGATTATGACAATACTGAACCGCGATAAACACCATGGATGATCAATGCTAAAGAACATAGCCAAGATCTTAATAAATGTTTCAAACCACTTTCCGTGACTGACAAATCATTAAATCGCGGAAAAATACCATAGAGGATTTAAATGGTAAGAAAGCCAAATTAAATTTACTCCCAGTCAAGTGGAAAATCAAGCCAGGATCAATGCATAAACGCAATTTGCAGATGGGGGATCTCCATCGTAATAAAACCGCTAAATTCTTAAGAAACTGATTTTCAAGGCCACAAATAATCACACAAAACTACATTACCACGATTATGACAATAAAGATATAATTTTTATTAAATAAATTAAATATAATTTATATAGTACAAAAAGAATCAGGAAGATTTGGGTGATGTTTGTAATACTCAGTATACTGTTTTTGTATAATAATAATTAATATTAACAAGTGAGTCGTGTAATCTGTATAATGTTTTGCAGTGCCTTTTAAGTAGAGTCGTTTTAATGAGAATGCGATTTTCGTCGCCACCAAAAAAAAACTGCATAGTGCAAAACCAATATATGGCCGTTCGGCATCTTAGAGATTATATTGGTCTTTGGTCCTACCGTCTTCCAATACTCGGTTTGCCGAAGTGAAACATCTTTCGCTGGACGCGCTGGATGCTGGGATGCATAAAATGCGCATATTTTTTAAAATACTTCAATTTTGTCTACTACCCACCTGATTTTATTTTATTCACTATATCCATTGCGGTCATTGATTATGATAATTTAGAAAATTTCTCAAGACACGCAAACACGACACGCACCGTACGCCTTGAACAATAAAATGGTTTTTAAAGAAACTGATTGTTTAAAACGAACGAGAAAAACAAAACTCAGAAAGCAAAGCCTATATAACCGAATAAAACATTGAAGAATAAATCAGACGATGCTACGATGTCACTTTGCCTAATTTTATTAAAAGTAATCATACTCATTTGTAATCGTACTCGGCGAGTAGTAACATGTTACTTTTTTACTTACTCGTGCAGCTCTCTAGTACGTACTATTGAATGTTGAGATCGAAAATTTAAAAATGAGCTGATTTCTACGAGATTCGAATGTACTACAAAAGGGTAAAATGAGCCATTTTCTGTCTTATAATTTAAGTTTGCAGCTAATCCATGGAAGATATTGAGTTTATAGCCAGATTCGGGTTCAGCATGTCAAAATTATCTTGAATCATTAATTTTTATTTCCATTTGAACTCCTGTACTGAAGATATAAGTGTTTTGACTTTTGTCAAAACACTTTCTGACACTTTAAAATTGCGTTTTTTATTTTTTAAAATACTAAAACTAGATGGATTTGGCTACTTTTTTTGCATACTAGTTCTAGGGACGATTGAGAATCAGAATAAAATAAGTACAAAATTTTAACATTTATAGAAAGCCCTTTTTTTGCAATAAAAGTGTAAAATGTGAACTTTTTTCCCTTGTCAAAACACTTTCTTGACATACTGTATATCGATATTTATGTTTTAGCATTTCTGCATATTGCTCGTCAACCAATAGACCTATTGACTTGAAACTTGGCACACATACCCCCCTAGATAATAGCTACCATCCCTGATTCAAAATAATTCAAAATCTTCTGGGGCAGTTTTCCCAGGCTTATCCGGCTATGCCCTTTATGAAATTTTAACTAAATCGCCATTTAATCAGTCCAATTGTTCACACCTTGGCCTTGTCTGCACGTCTACCGTTACTGTGCCTTCTGCTCCACCCAATAGGAACGACCCAGACATGTGATTTGAACTTGAACTTGTTCAAGGTCTTCCGTGAGGCACAAAAAAAGCGCAGTTCAAGGACTCTGACAGACAAGACAAGCAAAAAAAAAAAAAATATTGTTTAGGAAAATATAAACTTTCTTTGTTTAAACCATTTGTGTATAAAAAACGAACAACACACACAAATGCAATACTGAATGGGCCAAAATGCGAGTGAATGGTATTTTTTTGGTCTGCAAGTGTGGGTGAGAGTGATTAAGTGAACATGCGGGTGCACTCACCTTTTTCTCCAACGTAAATTTATTTGGGCTAGGGAGGAAGAGCTGCTGCTGCTGCGTGTTGCTGGCTGACTACAACGGTAAAAACTGCGGCGCAGTAAATGTTGTTGATGTTGTCTGCTTCAATGTTTATATAAAATTCACTTTTGGTCTTTCACTTAAAAAACTCACTGCAAAATATATTAAATATTTCATTTGGCACGTCCTTGAACTTGGTCTTAATTAACACTCTCTCTTCCTCTGTTTCTCTGTGTTGTTAGTTGCAGTTATAGGCAAAGTTAACTGTAACTAAATTTTGCTTTTACTTCTTTCTCTTTAGTCTGCTACGCACTTTGGTTTTGGCATGTTTTTGTAAGTGTGTGTGTGTGTGTTTATGGTGAAATCGTCATTTGCTAACAACAAAAAAATCATATTTTGGTTTTGTTTTTGGCATTGTTTTTTTTTTTTTTTTGCCATACCTTTTAACATTGTTAAATGTTGTGCCTTTACCTTGTTGTTTATTTCTTTGTTTGCTTTGATCACCCGTTTCGGTTTCTCTGTGACTCACACACACACACTCACAAAATCAACGCAAAACACATAAACATACACACAAATGCAGTTAATAATTTATGCATTTAATTAAATGCTAAATAATTGAATTTTTATAGGACAATCAGAGCTTACACACACACACACACGCGCGCAAGCACATGTAAATATGTGGAAATTTTGTTTCGAAACTTCGAGAAGCACAAACAATGTATGTATAAACTTGAAATTATGACGCCGGTTCAGACGCTGCTTTTGTTTTTTTGCACTTTGTAACTTTAATAACTTTTAATTTTTAATTTCATGCGGTTGCCTGCAGCTTGCATCTTGCCAAAGTCAGCTGAGCGAGGAAAAGAGAGTGAGAGAGCCAGAGAGCTGCTGAATTAAATAAGCTCTACTGCTGTTGCTAGCCTGTTGGTTTGTTTGCTTCCACCCTCCACCTGCAATGAGTTGCATTTATTTAGTGGTGCATGCAACAAAATTTGCTTTAACAAACGAAAAACAACAGCAGTTCAAGTGCCTTAACTAAATGTTGTTCCGGCTAAACACGCACACACACACAACCACACACAGCTTGCCGTCTGTACTTGGCCATTTTTTTTGTGACTTTTTCTTTCACTGTTATTTTCGCCGCGTTCGCACACTTACACACACACTTGACTTTATATGTATGGGTGGTGTACACGTTTTCAAACGTGTTTCATTTGTTAACTCTTTCACTGTTGTTCTTTTTATTTTAGCAATTTCTCCACGACAACGTCTGTTCAGCGCGATGTTGATTAATACATTGAAACTCACCGCATCAGAAAAGCTCCAACAACAAAGTCTTAGAGTGGCCGTTTGCCGAGCCAAAATACCACACAGTGGTGAAAGCTTTTGTTGTACAGAGCTTTTGCACGCAAGGTTGCTTAAATTTTAAATCGTTGAAGTGCTCGAAAAATTTTACAACTTTTGACTTACCAAATTGAAATAGGTAAAACCAGAGCCCATCGTATTTGATTTGTTGGTGTAATTAAAGGTAGTCATGGCCGATATAGGAGTCGGTGGAGTATCCAGGGTTAATGAGATATTTGAATCCAGTTTGGCGGGTGTTTTGGCCACAATTGGTTTGATAAACTTCACAATTGGCAACTTAACGGTCACCGTCTTCCTCAACTTGGGTTCGGTTTTGGATTGATAGACGGCCTCCAGGTCCCTAGCGGGCGAAAGCGATTGCATTCGCGGTAAATCTTCCAAATCAATCATAGTGGATGTTGTTGTTATTGTATCAACTGAAATAGAATAATTCCATTTAAGTATAGAAACAAAATTCGACGATTGATTTCTTTTGTTTTAAGATTATCAGTTGTGGTTATTAATTATTTTGTGAGCTTTTGGCAACGGTCTTTTATTGACTAACATAAAGGTTTATAAATGTGCGTATGTGTGTATGTATGTGTGTGTGGGTATGCCTGCGTAGGGGGGCAGATTTAGAAAATGGCGCCACGCGCTGTGATTCAGAACTAAATGGCATGCAAGTACAGTGGAACACAGCTAAATGAAACCAATGTATTCATACTTGGATCAAGCATGCTTAGTACAAGAATGTCAAGGCTAAGCATCAAAATTCTTCATCCAGGCATAAAATTCTTTATTCTACAATTTTCAATGTTAAAAGTACTTCAAGTATGAAAATTCTTATTAGAAGAGCAAATATCTTGCTGCAAGTATGCATTTTTGAAGCACTTAGCTTGCTCTGCCAGCACATGATTGATTTTGACCACATTTTCATTTATATCCAAAAAATTTTTTTTTTTTTCGGAACACTAGATATTTGGGATTTTATTTTTTTTTGAACAATTTTATGAAATCCATGAATTTTAGATATTTGGTTAAAAATCTGTACCTTATCATTTTATCGTTCAAAAAACATTAAAATTAAACCAACTTAAGTCATTTATACATGATTAAACATGATTTTCGAAAATGACCCAAGGAGTCACCCCTGTGGCGGCCGAAAGACGGCGGGTGGAATAAGGGAAGAAAAAAGTGTGACGATCAGGGGAGAAGATGCTACCGGCGGTTTTTAGCACGTCGATCCAGAATAGGGGTGTAAATAAGGCAGGAAAGAAAATGGCCCCCAAAAGATAAAGGTGAATGGTAAACGCGCGCCCGCCCCACGTTATAATTTTTTCACAAAAAAAACCCATTTTACTTTGGCCTTCCATATGACAAAAAAAAAAATAAAACGACGTGTCAACCAAAAGTTCTCAGATAATTACCCCTTGCATAATGGTATACCCCAAGGATCTCCCCTCTCAGTCATACTACTCCAGAAATTATAAACATGCACAAAAATATACAATTTACCGCGTACGCAGATGACTTTAACTTAATCGTCGACTTAAAAAAAAAAAAACATTCAAATCAACCTGGATAAGCTATTCACAGATATAACAGACTGGTGCAATATTTCAGGTGCCTCTTTATCGGTGACGAAATGCAAACATATGCATATCTGCAGGAAAATGAATTGTGTTAGCCAAGTTTCAACACGCACAACTAGACTAGAAACGGTTAAGGAATTAAAGCTCTTAGGTCTATCATTTGACGAAAAATACAAATGGAAACCGCACATCAAAACATTACAGAACGCACTTAACAAGTCCCTGAACATAATAAAATGCCTATCAAATGAAAAATTTAACTGCCATCCACACACGTTAGTCCAAATAGTCAGAAGCATATGCTTAGCAAAAATAGACTACGGATTACCCATCTACGGACTAGCACCAAAAACAACATTAAAACCAATAAAAACTTTATTAAATACGGCACTTCGAATTGCATTAGGAGCATTTTGCTCAACACCACTAAACAACCTATATTTCGAAGCTAACGTACCCACAATTGAAACAAGAACCCAACAATTACAAGCCAAACTATTTAACACAATAACGCATTCATATGACACGCCCCTCAGAAAAATAGCAGAAAACATCACAAAGAACAAAACCACAAGATTCAGGACCTCTGCCGTTCACAAATGCATAAATGTCTGCTCCACATTAGGTATAAAGCCCTGTGTAACCAAAGTTTTGTCTAAAGGACCACCCCCTGGCACTTTAAAGAAGAAACAATAGATACGCACCTTAGATCCTTTATCAAATCGAAAACAGGCAAAGACATCTTCCTAAGAGAATTTAACGAAACAAAACACAAGCTAAGTAACCATACATTTATATACACCGACGGATCTTTAAACAAAGAAGTAACAGGATATGCAATAACCACTGATAAGGAAGTCCTTAAGCTCGCGATTTTGCCCAGCTATTCATCTGTGTATACTGCGGAGATAATAGCTTTACTAGAAGCAGTACAAATGGCAGTCAAAAAAACAGGGAAAATATGCATATGCTCCGACTCATTAGCAGCTGTCGATGCTATTCAGAACATAAGCAATTCGTCATTTTATCCAGCAACCATCAGAGCTCTCCTAATAAGATTTTTCCCAAAAATTAAAATCCTTTGGATACCGAGTCATGTCGGAATATTAGGGAACGAATATGCTGACGAAGCAGCGAAAAGAGCTACAACATCACCTCTCATCACTTCTTCAAATATTAATAAAACAGACATTAATAGATACATAAAACGCGCCTTCTCAAACAATAACATAAACCTAATACAGCACACTTCACCCTGGTACCAGTCCTTAAATTCGAACAAAACCAATATCGACCACTACCTTAAGCAGTCAGAAATCAGTCGCCTACCAAGAAAAGAACTTGTAAAAATTATAAGACTTAGACTCGGACATACAAGGCTCACCCACGAACATCGGTTTTTACAAAACAATAGCAACTACTGCCACCTGTGCAACTCAACTGAACCTCTCACAATAGAGCACGTCCTAAACGAGTGCATTTCACTGCAAAGACAACGCAACTGCTTCCCCAACCGAAACCTAACCTCCCTCCTTACAGATCCTTCTCCAAAAAACCTTCTAGATATAATTAAATTCCTTAAATCATCGGATATTATTCATATGCTCTAATTACTATTAATTTCAATATACAATAGTACACAATCTGTCACTTTAAATTTAAGTCCATCATTATATCCACCTTTATTTCAATCAAATTGTAAAAAAAAAAAATTAAAAGAATCAGCCGAAAGCCACAGTAGCTATGGCTGTCCCCCCTTTGTAGCTGTAGTTTTAACTATAAGCATACAATATATAAATAAAAAAAAACATTTAATACAGTTAAGTTTCTGCTCGGCGGATGAAGACAGATTATATCTCGGATCAAGAAAATATTGAACATAGCTTAGCTTTATTCTCGAACAGACTTGGTTCTCTAAACTCCAACTCGTGAGACTATAGTTTGGTCAATTCTGAGTTGTTTTTGATTTCAAATTAACATTGAATCCAGATAGAACCTAAGGTTACAGAAAAAATCTGAATTAGCTGATGCCAAATTTGAGCCGAAGTCGTACATTTTTGGATCGGCTGAACTAGCCAGCATCCAGTGTGATATCACATACATATGTATAGGGAAAGATGAGGAGGGTAAAGATATTGGTTGGCTGCACTCACTCTTTCTCGTTCGCTCTATTTTCTTTGTGGCCGTCAGCAATAGTGCGGCGCAATGTATGCATGTATGTCAGAGAGAAAAGGGCATATTTTTTCTGTCCTCTCCATTTGTCTTGCACAGGTCTACACCAGAGCCAGCCAGCCATAGCTACCAGGGGCCGAAGTCACTCATGTTTTTATGTGAACGCGAGCCGAACTTATGGTTGTGTGAATCGGTGAACACTGAATTGCATGAAAGTTGTAGGCTGTAGTCTGGAGAGAGCTCTCTTGCTTACTAACACAAGCACACTTCTCTGTCCTCTACATTATCCCGGCACTGATTTACGTTTATCGAAATTTTTACTAGTAGCGAAAAACCGAAATAAACCCGTGTATATGTTTCTGTTTCGGTTCTGATAACCGGTTAGGGTAATAAAAGTTATGGGGTTACGGTTATAAGAAAAAATTTCCCCTCCCTGAACTCTGAGCTGAGCAGGGGTTGTCCACTTTAGAGCACCGCAGGGCCCAATTTGAATTCGGGTCATAGCATATATTATATTCAAGTCGTTCAGGAAAGAGTTATGGATTATTTCCCAAATCTGTGAACCGAGAGGGTTGATTGTTTTCCCGGTTCAAAGCCCGATTCAACCGGCTTAAAAGTTATTTAGCGACTAATCTCAGAAATTGTGCAAGCTATGAACTTGTAAAGCATTAAATTTTCTGTTTCAGAAATGGTTCCAAGCTGTTTAGACCAGATTAATTGTGGTAAGACGAAATCGAAAATTTTTTGAATATTGTGCGATCTAGTGTTTGGAATTTGAACTTTAAAAACGTTAAATGTCATTCGGAAAGCAACTAATATTTCGTAAAAACTTTGACACTTACGCAAATGGGTCGCTATTCGCTTGAAGAAAGTTGGGAAATATTAAAAACACATTTCCAAAAAATTTAACAAAAAAAAACTCAATTTGATGATCAATTCGTGAAACTGGAATGATGGTGAATAAACCAACCCGTGTACGTACTCGATTCTCAAACATAAATGACATGAACCAACTTTTCCAATAAATGCTCAACCTTTGTAAAATATCGAGCCGTTTGTTTTTGTATAGGAAAATTAAATTCTAATTTTTAAATGGGAATTGCATATTTGTAAACTTTCCAAACTTTTGGGCATATTACCATTTGCAAGGGTATTGATATGTATTTTAGAAAATTAAAAAAAAGGCAAAGCTGCTACACCTGTTGCTGTACGCGATAAGAGAGTAAGTGGCGCCGCTCCCATAAATTGATAAGTGTGTTTTAAATGTAATTCATTCAATGATAAGACTAAGCGAGTCTTTTATTTTAGCATTTATTAATTTATTCACAATTTTAAATGCAATAACCACATTAATTCTGAACACGATATTTTTTATTTTTATTGTGTTATTTCATATCAATATCAGTTTAACAGATCCCCTTTTTACAATAAAGTATCATTTTGATATTATAAAAATATCACTTTAAAATATGCAATTTATATTTTCCAATACCAAGTAGACATTTTTAATATCACTTTTAAAATACCAAAATAATAATGAGTATGAGTATCCACATTCTGAAAAAAAAGTTTAAAGTTTTGAATCCGACTTATATTTCATTTTATCAAAATAAATAATAAATAATTAATAAGTAAATAAAACAAGCGGTAAGATTTTTCATTGCCAAAGACTTTCTTTATTTCATCCTTGAACATTATATGGGAAGTGTGACCGTTTGACATTTGGTGGTATTTTGCAGTTGAACAGTCACACTGGACCGTCGCTACCCCCCATCGGATTTAGCTGATTTAGCGGAATTCGCTAGCGGACAGTTTAAATTGTCTGAGTACTAAGCTTTAAACAAAAACCTTTAATACATATTTGTACAGAGTGTTCTTATTGAAATTTTTCAAAATCAACACTGTTTTTCTCTGCCGTAGCTTTCCGTTTTTCGAACTCCAATTTTTCTATTCTCTATTTCCATATCATTCCTATTCATTCGTCTATTCCAAATTCCATATCATTTAATCAAATGAATCGATTTAGGATCAACTCGAAAAAGTAATATTATTTTGGATGGAAAAGTTATTTTATTGTACACAATTGATATGAAAGGCCAAGGCAAAAGACAAAGGCCAAGTCAAAGGCAAAGAAGGCAAAGACAATCGGCAATCGGGCGGTTTACTTTGAAATATTTGGATCACACAAAAACTATGTTGTTTACACTTCAGCAAAACGACACCTACAGAAAAAGAAAGCCTAATTATGAGGATTTAAAATTGAGTTGGTTGCCACATTGCACAATTCAATATAATACACCCAGAGAAATCTAGCACGAATCGGCGAGACTGAAATCGGCTTCAATTTAGATTTTTTCTTCTTGACTTTGTTAGACGAAGACTGCTTGCATAGGAGAAGACAATTATTCTTGATTTCGAACGTCTCAGAAATTCGTGCTTGATTTCAGTATTTTCGACTTTGATCCAAGAATATTCTGTCTTACCGTACTCTTGACATCAAAACTGCTTGATATCAAGCACGATCGGCTTGGTTTTTTCTCTGAGTGTACTAGTGATGCCATCTCTTAAAAATCCTTTAAAACATTTTTATACAGGTAGGGGAAGATGGGGTGTACTGAGCCACCGGGTGTTGTGAGCCGCGCGAATATTAACTAAAAAAAAATTCAGCTTTTTGCATATGTCAAGATTCTTTCTTTTTATTAACTTGCTTTTGACTAGTAACCGATCAGACAAACCACAGGCGTAGATAGCTTTTTGCAATGGGGGGTAATGAATTTCAGAAATTTTGTCAAATGTCAAATATAAAAGAAACATAAATATTTAAACGACTTACTCCAAGATAAGTCCCCCTCAGCTCAAAAAATTCCTTTAATGGAACGCGAATTATGAAGAATTAACATTTTTAAAAAACTCTCACCCACTCAAAACATAAAATGGATCTTGCGGGATATATCAAAAATTTTTACAATTTCCGTTTCGACACTTTTTGTCAAATTTTTCCAAAATTTTTCAACGACAACATAATGAGGTAAAAAAATTTTGAGGTACAGTATGAGAAAAAAAACGCCGCATTAAAATTTTTTTTTTAATTTGCGATTTTAAAATTATTTAGGCAGGCAATAATTTGCCAATATTTTAATAAAAGTTTGGCTTAAATAGACAAAATTAGGCATCTTTTCGGCCATATTTGATTAACTTATTTAGGTGTTATTAGTAAATAAAACAATAGTTTTAGATTAAAGTTAAGCAAAATCTGCGATCATTTAGCCAAGCTTTCATCAAAATTTGGGCAAAAAATTTGCCTGTGGGACTTAATCTTGGAAAATGGGATTGGCAATTTAATTATATTGTTAAAGACCCGTACGCAGAAAGACAAAAATAAACACTGTCATAACACCTTGGCTGTGCTTCGATGCTCATGTGCTGTTACAAAGTGTAAAATACTGCGACGAAAGGATTTTTCTGTCGTTCTGCGTACTAGGCTTAAGTCATTACAAAATTGTTTAAGAGCGCTAATATAGAGAACGAAACAGTTTTTCACACTAAACCCCAATAATACGGTGAAAACCAACCAAACAAATTCAGAGAAAGGAGAGAGAAAACATACGAAACTACAACGGTTGAGTGCTGTAGGCATAGACCTTGTTCACCCCTGCTGTAACTATAGACAAAATATTTCTCAGTTGTCAGTGGCAAATTCTCTGCAGAGTACTTTGGTATCACCTTCAAATACTGGTAACCAATTAAAGGCTAAATATGGCTGAGCATTTCTTTCTTTCAAAGCAGTCTCCACTGTAATTGCCTTAAGTTGATAATTATTTCATCAGCAAATATCTTAAGTGTGTATATATTGATAGACTAGATTGCCGTTCTTCATATTGTATTGCACAATAGTTTAATTACAATAATATCAAAGTTAACAATTCGTGAAAACTATCTAACTGGGACTGGCCAAGCATGAAGCATGAGTCATTTGCCAAATAAAAGCCAAAAAATAAAATAAGTGAGGCTTTTGTCTAGATCAAAAGTCAAGTGAAAATCGTCAACAAACAGAGGCACAAAGCTAGATAGATCGTATGAGCATGTAGGAGTAGAAAAATTGAAATTAAGAAAATTATTTTAGATTTAATCATATGATGAATTCTTTCAAATACTCGGGTTCAAAATAAGCCAAAAGTTGAAGTTTACGGAAACCTGTATTCTTGCATACCCTAACTGAGTGTATATATTCGTATATTCTGTTGGCATGGCCACTGACAAGTGGGGCGACTGATAAGTAATCAAATGTGAATTTGGATTAAAATTTATGGCCTAAAAGTGAGAGTGTAATGAAGTGCGAAAATAAAGCAATGCCAGCGACCATCTAATATGTAGACTGCACGTTTGCTCAGTCGAACCAAGTTTGATACTCGAATCGTCTTCGTCACGAACTCGAACCGTCTGAACCCTGTCTCACTCCAACTCATCAAATACAACCGCGACGAAGCAAAACAGGGCGAAGATCGAAACTGAGCTCCTTAGCAGCGCAGCTGACAGCGAAGAGGGACAGAACAAATGTGCAATCTATACTTCTCTCATCTGTGGCAATGGCCAGCGACTGAAAGGCTGTTTGCTCTCTTGGCACAAGCTTTGGCATGCGTTTGGCTCGTATCGGTGTGAATAGCGAAATGTGTTCGGCCCCTGAGGACCAGGCGACAGGTTAGAGCCCCTAAAAACTGAAAACCCAGGCGCCTCCTATGACTTGCGGTCTTTCAAAAATGTTGTACAAATTTCAGGTTATATTTGAAGCACTATGCGTGAGATAATAAGCATGAGGCACAGCTTATAAAAAGAGCGCTCTAAGAACTTGCATCACACTATTTTTACACTATGGAAGTAATCACCTGAGATTTCCAAACACAGCCCCTGGGGGCCGAACACACTCGGCAATTCACACCGAATGCTGGCCGCGAAAGTGATACAGTCACATTTTTCGTCCTGCAAATAATATATGGATTGAAGAGAAAGAGAGAGAGAGAAAGCTAAAACTAAACCAGCGATTGTCAACGAGAGCGAGGCCAAATAGTTAGAGTGTATGGGTGTGCGAAAATAAAGTGGGTTGAATTTGTGTAATTAACCACAAAAGCACCACACTCCTCCTTCTTCTTCTTTTTTTTTTCCCTCCTATTTATCTTTTTTTTTTCCCCCCAAAAAAAAAAAAAAAACAAAAAAAACAACAAAACCACACAAAAAAAAAACAAAATGCGGTCCGTGGATTCAAACCCGTTGGAAAGTGTTAGGTTCGCTTCTCAAACCGGTTCCTTTAGTTGTCGAAAAAAAGGTTGTGTCTGATTCTCAAATCGTTGAAATTGTTTTTGTTTAAAACACTAGCAAATTTTTTGGTAAGGAAGCTTTTAGCTAACGAAGCTATTAAAAACGTTTATCAATACCCAAATGGACCACATTGGTCATAGTAATCCTTCATAATCACCTTCTGTTAAAAGTAAATATGGAAATAAATAAACGGACTTGAAATATTGCCGAGTGTAATTTGCAGTTTGGATATAATTTTGAAATACTTCAGCACTATAAAATAATTTTCCGACGGTATTTGGACCGTGATAGTTTTAGAAGCTCTAAAAAAACTAACTTACCATATTCTTTGAAAAGAGCCTTTTTCAATCAGAAGGGTCCAGCTTCGGAAAGTTAAAATTACATAAGGTCCGGTTCCATTGAGCCAAAAACCCAAACCGAACTGGCACTGCCGGTTAGGTTAAGGACCGGTTGAAAGTGGAGCCTTAGTGGATTCATACATGGAAAGAAACAGGACAATTCAAATAGATCAGTATTTTTCCCAAACAGTTTAATGAAACCAAATATTATAATTTTTCCTAAGAAACGTTCCCAAAATAAAGAAGATGGAAACTGGACAAAGTTTCCACCGTTTTCTTTGAGAAGGGCAAGAAGTTATTATGTCATCGCTAAAAAAATGGATGGACGGAAAACCAGTGACCGATCTTTCTTTATATTTTAACGGTACATACGGGTACGTACCGGTATGCCGAAATAAAAATCTAGGTACCGGTGCGGTACCGAATACCGAAACAATATTAGAACCAAAACAGAACCTTCTTCCCAAAACCTAAGTTTCGGTACGTACTAGAATCGGAACCGGAACATAAATATGATTCGGTTTGATTCACTGCTTTGGAATTCACCAGGACCTGTTGCTGCCCCATACTTGGAGCGTCTCTAAACGTGCTCTGCTACAAGCAATCAATTTTGAAGTCTCTGCACTAGGAAGTCAAACTCGCAACACATATAGCCAACTAAACCATAACTTGAAGGAAAGCACTTACTTCAAACATTTTTAAAGCTCGGACAGAGACTCGAGCATTCATTTATATTCCCCACCATCAGAATGCTGTTGAATTAGCACCCTCTTGCAATTTACAGGAGAGGGAAGACGTGGCTCTTTCTCTGTGCTACCGAAAATTTTTAAACCAAGGGCAGAAATTTAAAGTTGTCCAAAATCCAAATGTTTGTTAATGGAATAATTGGATACATATTCAAGCTTCATGATATAATATATAAGCAATATTGTTCTACGGTGGTTTATTTGTTCTTGGCAGAGGTACACCTACACCTACATCTTGCTTGAATTAATTCTTGTAAAAAAGAGTTTTGTATTGGTAAAAAAATGGTCGTTTCAGTATTGTGAGCTTAGCTAAACTTTTTATTTCTTTCATTTTCTTTAATTTAAGGTAATCATTATTTTTGTAAGATATCTAATATATAATAATAATTTAAACCAAAATTCGGTTTGACTGAGTGTAACGTCCGCAACGGAAAATATGTTTTTTTTTTTAAATTTAACAGAATGAATTTTAATAATTTGGTTTTTCAAACTGGCTTCATAAACAGAGTTTTTCATGCCCTTTAATCTGATGAAAAAAACCTTTATTACACATTTTTTTTTAAATTAATGGCAAAGTGTGTAACGTCCGCAACGCCATGAAAATACTCATCAATTTTTTATACCCTTGCAAAGGGTATTATAGTTTTGCCCAGAAGTTAGCAACGCATAGAAATATTCATTTCCGACCCTATAAAGTATTCATATTCTTGATCAGGGTGACGAGCTGAGTCGATTGAGCTTTGTCCGTCTGTCTGTCTGTCCGTCTGTTTCTACGCAAACTAGACTCTCAGTTTTAAAGCTATCGAGCTGAAACTTTGCACAGAGTCTTCTTTTTACTGCACACTGCTAATATGTCGGAACCGACCGGATCGGATGACTATATTTTATAGCCGCCATAGGAACTATCGGTCGAAAAGTGGGTCTTTGTGAGAAAAAATTTTTTGTTTTTAAAGTTAACGTCCCCCACTTCAAAGATTATTAATATTATACGCTTTCACATAGATTTGGAAGTTTAGGTCAAAATCGGATGACTATATCTTATAGCTGTCATAGGAACTATCGGTCGAAAACTCTGATGTATTGAAACATTTGCAAGGGTATAAAAACTTCGGCAAAGACGAAGTTAGCTTGGCCTTCTCGTTTTTTTTTAATTAATGGCAAAGTGTGTAACGTCCGCAACGGCATGAAAATACTCAACAATTTTTTTTTAATATTATGAGGTGAAAGAAGGTGTTTATAATGGGTTTTTTGCCAGCTGAATCTGATTCTGAGCTTTGAATTGCTCTAGGTTGTCGAGAATCCGAAAAACATAACCTCAAAGTAACAAAAGTGTGTTTAATAATATTAATATTTATAACTGATAAATATCGAGGGTAATTCCAACATGCCTAAAACATCCCGAAAATATGTAATGCAGCACAATTTATTAGGATAATTTTTGCATTCAATTTGATTCAATTTTGACTCTTGCGCTCATTTTTCAACCGAAGTCAATCACAAAGAAACTTAACCAGGTACAAAATAAATTTGACAGATCATAGTAGCCCTTAAATAAAATAGTTTGAATGTTAATTATGCCTACTACGACGAATAAAAAAACAAGCAAACTACACTCATCGAAAATTAATTAAAGCCACCTATATTTTGTTTAATAAAAAATGTTTAAAACATGTTCTTAAATTATTTTTGACAAAAAATGTTAAATTGTGCTTAATTTAAGGAAAATCAGCAATATCAAATATTTAAATTAAGGTAAAAGCATGTTTTCTGCATTTTTTATAAAAAGTTCAATTTTTACTGCGAAATTTAATTAAAGCCAGTATTTAAAAAAATAAAATGGATACAGAATAAGGATAATAAAAAATCAATAAATAATGGATTTAACCTCCAGGCTTATTTATGAGCTCGAAAATGCCTAACCGGATCGCGCTAGTCATGATTTCGAACTGTAAATCCGGTATTTTGGACCATTCCTCAGTCACAGCCTTTCGAAGCTCTTCAGTTGTGTTGAACTTTCGTCCGCCAGCATAAACACGACGTGCAACACATGTTCTGAATTGGATTCATGTATGGAGAACGCACTGGCCATTCAAGAAACTTGATTTTCTGTTTATTGAACCACTTACGATTGGCCCTTGACACGTTTATGACAGCAATATCTTGCTAAAAGATTGTATCCGGGTCCGACTCTTGGTTCAAAAAGTCTACTAAGAGTTCATCCAATAAATTTAAGTAACCTTCTGAGCTCGTGCGACCGTTAATCTTTAAGCAAATGACGACTACAGAATAATATAAGACATCTAATAAATAAGCCAGAAGGGATATTACGAAACGTCGAATGTCTTTAAGGGAGCAGCTGACAAATGGTTTTAGTTACTAAAGGCACAACAATAAGGCGTCTGAGCGCATTTCGACCTCCTAAAACTGTATTGGCGGCTCTGTGATGTTTTGGGACGGTTTTGGCCATCACAATCGGACCTCGATATGCTAGATTAGAGGTCGCAGGATTACAGAGGCTATTGAAACTTATTGGATGAAGTGTTAATTAACCTTTTGGAGCAATAGCCGGACCCGGACACGATCTTTCAGCAAGATAATGCGCCCATTCTCGTTTTAAGGGCCATTCGTGGGTGGTTCACTGAGAAGAATATCGAGCTTTTAGTATGGCCAGCGCGTTCTCCAGACATGAATCCAATTAAGAACATGTGATGCAACCTTGCACGTCGTGTTTATGCTTTCGGAAGGAAGTTCAACTCGACTGAAGAGCTTAGAAAGGCAGTTACTGAGGAATGGGCCAAAATATTTACCGATTCATGATTAGCGCCATCCGGTTAGCCATTTTAACCTAAATAAGCCTGGAGGTAAAATCTATTATTTGCATGAATGCCTTCCATTTTTTACTTAAATGCCAATAAGTTCTATATTATCTTGAACCCATTTGAATGAATTATGTGGCGTTGTATTTTCAACAGATAAATCTTTAGTGACCGGCAATAAAATAAATCTTTCACAATTTTTTTCGTGGTGAAAATCGCACTTAAAATCTATTTTTTTTTTAAATTCATATATTTAATGCAAAGTTGCCGATAAAAACATTTATAAAGCCGAATTCAAGCACCGGATTAAGAAGTGGCTCATGAATGAATGATAGGGCGTTTGATTACCTTCCAAGAAAACATTACCTTTTTATAATGAATGAATCGTTACGGAAGATTTACACATTTTTCTAAAGGTAATTTTTTCAGAATCAAAAAACTAGTTTTTACTCGATTTCTCGAAAACGGCCCCACTAAAAACGAGAGCGTAAGTTGAAGTCGGCTCTAACCGACTTCGATATACCCGTTACTCATGAAAAAACATGTTTAACAGTGTTCCTGCGTTCCTTAGTGTGACCATCCGAAAAGTATGCAACATTTTTGTAGGGTGGGTGGGGTGGTAACGGGGGGCTTGGTTCACTTTTTTGCTCATAACTTGAGAACCGTTGATCTGATCTTTATCATTTCTTCGATTAATTTTGCTAATTACTAACTATCTCTAGAAGGTACGAATCGTCTGTCTTTAAAACTGTAGGAGATATAACGTTTTTTCCTAATTGTGGGGGCGGGAGGAGGCGTGGCCAAAATTTGAAACCAACTTGATCTGTCAAACCTCTATCTCTTACCATCTCTGAGATCTAGGTGTTCATACAGACAGACGGACAGACTGACAGACGGACAAGTCTATATCGTCTCTGCTGTTGATGCTGATCAAGAATATATATACTTTATATGGTCGGAAATGATTCCTTCTGCCTGTTACATAAATTTGCACGACTTTAGTATACCCTTTTTACTCTACGAGTAACGGGTATAAATATTTGGACTGCATTTTTGAAATCTACAAAATCAATAAAGAAGAGATTAGACTACTACTAGAGATTAGATTACTTCAATTCGGACCCTATTAGAAAGCTACAAAATTATACTTTTTTAGGGTTGCAGATCAAAATGCAATATGCAAAATTTTAATCGCTTCCGTAAGGGTATTACAATTTCGCCCGCATTCGGATTGTTGTTGTCACCGCTTAACCGTCTTGACACAAAAGCGCGAATCACAATTTAAATAAATGTCGGGAGGGGGGTATAAAAATCCCCATACGCGAGTTGTGAGCGAAGTACAAAAACAGGCTTCAGTCAAGGTACTTAACACATATATAAAACTCTGATATTGATTTAAGCAATTACCTATCAAAGTACGAAATCAGGCACAAATCAAGACAGACAAGGGATCGTCATGCAGTTTGATTTTTGAATTTTAAGTAGCAAATAGAAATTCAAGATATATCAAAGGGGGTTATTATCATACATACAGACAGGTATTTATATTTTTTAATTTGAGTCAATCAGTTGGAAATAGAAAATGTTCTCCTTGTCCAAAGACAATTATTAAATTGAGGGAAGTAAGCGTCAGACTTTGTTGTAAACACTTAATACGGCCGCACATGCAAAATTCGCTTGAATAATAAATGTAAATATTTATTTTTAACACATTTTTTGTTGTTGCTGTTGTTAAGGGAGCGGCCAAAGAGCGCAAAATCGTTTGATGACCACACACGCCGGGTAATTTATGCGAAAACAACTTTTGGCTTTTGCAACGCTATTTTTTCATAGGAAAGAGAACCCGCTTGGAGCCTCTATTATGGCAAATGGCAAATTAGATTCCCAAAAATAAAAGAATATTGTTTATCATACACACACACACACACACGCACGCTAATGCTTTCAATTGTTGAGCGGTATCAACGACGCAATTTGTATTATTCCACTTAATTATATATAATTAATTTCCACTATTTTTTAACAAGTTTACGTACATTTTGTACTTCACTTACAGAGATGGTTTTCAAAATTCACTTGTGTTGTTTATTTTGGTTTTCGAAAAAGCGCGCCACTCTGACACCTTTAATCTGGGTCTGCTTTTTGTATTTTGCACAAAAATCTGAAGAGAAATTTCACTTAAGAGAGAGAAAGAGCGGACAAAAACACACTACACTCGCAGGTACGGCAAACGTATTCACTGAACGGCTGTTCACAAAACACTGAAAAGTCGAAATCGAACCTCCACGACATGTACAGCTGTGAGAGGGCCTCCGACTACAGTCAAAACACATGAGCAAATCGACGGAACTTGTTGATAAAAGCCAAACACAGCAGTAGCAACAGATAGCGACAAGTGTACAGACGACAACGACGACGATGTCTGTTTGTTTGTGTGTCGGGTGAGCGTGTGCTACGCTCTTAATTGATATTCATTCTGGGTGAAATGTGCCACCCCATACACCCGATGGGGGGGCGATAGGGATATTTTGGGTTTATCAGAGATGTAGATTTTAATATGCTTTACAAATGGACCTTTTACCCTTAATGGTTAACATTTTGATTTTTATCATTTATGATGAAGCGTTTTAAGTGAAGGAAAAACACTGCTAAAAATAAAATAATTAATCTATTAAAAAAAAAATTGGGCAGGTTCAGTGCTTTTTCAACGTAACACGAACATTAAAATATAATTTTATATTTATTTATGGATTATCATTTTTATTCCATTAGGTCAATGAGGTTTGTTTGTTTCAGGGCTCTAAGCCGGTTTTGAACCCAACTGGTTCGAACACGGAATTCTGGCTTGTTTCTTACTGTGAACCAAACACTGAACCGAATTATATGAATCCATACCCGCTCCGAAACTAGTCGGCCCAGCCAGACTATGATAAACTTTGTTCCTGTGAAAGTGAATATATACACTTTATAAGGTCAGACATGCTTTGTTCTGAAGGTTACATACATTTGAACAAATCCAAAATCCTAAATCAGAAATCTGTCACAATATCTTCGATTGTTTTTATACTCTGTACCGAAGGTACATTGAGTATATTAAGTTTGTGCAAAAGTATGTAACAGGGAGAAGGAATCATTTCCGACCCTATAAAGTATATATATTCTTGATCAGCATCAACAGCCGAGTCGATATAGCCATGTCCGTTTGTCCGTCTGTCCGTCCGTCCGTATGAACAAACAGATTTCAGAGATGGTAAGAGATAGAGGTTTGACATGTATGGGACAAATGCTTCTTATACTTGCAGGCAGATCAAGTTTATTTTAAATTTTTGCCACGCCCCCTCCCGCCCCCGCAATACGGAAAAAACGTCATATCTCCCACAGTTTTGTAGATAGATGATTCGTGCCTTCTAGTGATAGTTAGTCATTAGTAATATGTATATATTTGCCGAAGGAATGATAAAGATCGGATGAGCGGTTCTCAAGTTATGATCAAATAAGTGAATTAACCCCCGCCACCCCCTCCCACCCACTCACAACCAACGCACAATCTTAGAGAGAGAGAGAGAGAGACAGAGAGAGGGGGAGAGAGGGAAACTTAGAGATACTCTAGGTACAGAGTATAAATATAGTCGGGCTTGACTGACTTTCTCACTTGTTTTTTTCTCTAATTTTCGCACTCCCAATAAGTACTAGCATACATATAAGTATGTACGTTAGGTCGGACCTCAAAATGGCAAAATGAAAAAAGTGGGTCTCAGCATTCCCATAGCTAATATTTGTAAATAATTGTTGTAAAATTCAAAAACTTTTATTACACTGGGAGAAGAAATTATTTCCGACCCTATTAAGGATACTACAATATATGTATATTCTTAATGAACATCAACAGCCGGTTTAAATATGTGAAGAATCAGCTCGTGCTATTCTATGTATGTACATTAGGGTGATTTTTTAAAGGCGAAAATGAACATTTAGACATGGTACCCCCTTAACGGATTCCTTTTGTACTGTAGATAATAAAAAATATTTGATACAAGTTTTAATGGGCGCGACGAGGACACAAAGTTTAGACTAAAAATTACCCATTCGCTTGAGCTACTTCAAAATTGCAACAATGAAATCTTTGCTACAATTTAAAATTTGTCAAAATATTGAGATTTTGATAACAAAATTTGCCAATTTCGAACAAAAGCGGAAAACTTATCACGCCCATTAGTAGTAGTAGTAGCAATTTATTTATATAAAATAAGGAGTAAAATTTGATTTAAGCGTCACGTGACACTGACGTCATTCATATTTTGTGTTGTTGTTTTGGGGAGTTTTCGACAAACACACACAGCCATAAGAGGATTGGCAGATGGGGAAAGTGAAGAGGTAGGATAGATGCTGAAAAGGGGCAACTGGGTGGGGTTTTGGGAAAGATCTGGGTGGGATCTGGTGGTATTTGTGGCTGGGATCTAGTTAGAATATGGTGATGAATATGGGGATATGGGTGGGATCTGGTTGGGCTCTGAGTGGAATCTGGATGCGATCTGGGTGGGACCTAGGTGGGATCTGGGCGGGATCTAGGTGGTATCTGGCGGGATCTGGCTGGGATCTGGGCGGGATCTGGAAGGGATCTGGTTGGGATGGGATCTGGATCTGGGATGGGATCTGGATCTGGGATGGGATCTGGATGGGATTTGGCTAGGATCTGGGTCTGATCTAGGCGGGATCTGGATGGGATTTGGAAGGGATCTGGTTGGGGTCTGGTTGGGATCTGGTTGGGATCTGGTTGGGATCTGGATGGGATCTGGAAGGGATCTGGGCGGGATCTGGGTGGGATTTGGCGCAGGATCTGGTTGGGATTTGGAACGGGATCTGGGTGAGATCTGGAAGGGATCTGGGTGGATTCTGGATCTGGAGTGGGATCTGGAAGGGATTGTGTAAGGAAAAAAATACAAGAGTTTTAAACAAAGAAACATAGTACTCGATTTCAGCATTGACTAAGCCAAGATGAAGGTACATAATTCGATTTCAGAAAAGTTACAAATATTCATTTATATAGCAGTTCTATATTTTAGCGCCTGTGTAAAATGGAGGATATCGCTGTCCAGTTCTTGCCATTTAGCCAATTTTTACGTCTGCTTCAAAAAGAAAACAGCTTCCCAGATGGGCACCTTATCTAAGTTAAAATTGGGCATACCCCAAGCAGATGCATGACGTCTTCCGTTGCGTGCAGATTACAGAGACTACAATCTGTGTTATCAGTGCTCCAGTGTGACCTGTAGTTGAGGCTACAGGCTAGCCCTACAGATCAGAGAGATGGCGTGAGTTTCATACCGGTAATGAAAGTAGTTCAATGTGTTCAGATTAAGCTCCAGTTTTTGTAGGTGTTTCGTACCACACTTTGCCTGGCTGGGCTTTGGAATAAGTCTCTTTCTCTGCTAACAACTTTCTCCCACAACGGTTGGTGAGATCTTTCCCATGATCCGATGCATTGAAGGTCAATGGGTATATCCTCAAATAAGGACAGCCAATTGTCAAAAACTTGGGACTTTTCTGACAGCATCATAGCAGTGACTATTTTGAATAATCTACAGTTTGGCATATCCATGACTTGAATGAATGTAACGGTTATCGTTAAACTGTAACCGTCGTGACTAGCACAATAACATATAAGAATACTTCTTGTCGTGCTAGGAAATTCAAGAATAAACAATAACAATAAAGTGGTTTTGCAAACACTACAAGAATAAGGATAAGGATATAAGACAAGAATAAGAATAAGGCAGGCCAGTTTCTAGGTGGAGTGCATAGTTCGATGTGGTGCGGGATAGTTTAAACATGCGTTTTATAAATAATCTTTGCAAACGCTCCACCTCCACATATCGGCAGTGTCCCCAGATTTGAGATGCAGAGCACATTACTGATCTAGCAGTAGCTTCAAACATTCTAAATTTAGTGCTCGGCAAAATGTGTCATTTTCCAAAAAAGTTTTTCCACGTGCTATTTTTTGCTTTTTTTGAGTCTTGCAGTTTTTCCTGTACATGAGATTTGAAGCTAAGGTTTCCAGTGATGGTCACGCCAAGATATATAAAACTTTTTACCATTTTCAGCTCCACGCCATTTAAGACCCATCTGTCGACCCTTGCACTACGCCCTCTTCCAAGTCCTTTTAAAAAATATTTTGGAAATTTTGATGTGAAACATCTTTAATTTCGGTACGGACGATTTTAGTAGGAGTAAAATTTAATTTCAGCGTCACGTGACGCTGACGTCATTTATATTTTGTGTTGTTTTGATTTGTGGAGTTTCCCGGCAAACACACACACACACACACAAGAAGATGGGCCAATGGGGGAAGCCAAGGGGTAGAAAAATGCTAAAGAGGGGCAACTGGCTGGGTTTTGGGTAAGATCTGGGAGCGATCTTGGTGGGATCTGGTGGTATTTGGGGTAATTTGGGTGGAATCTTATCTGTGCGGGATCTGGGTAAGATCTGGGTGGTTCTGGATGGGAATGGGGGTGAGATCTGGTGGGATCTAAGTGGGATCTGGGTGGGATCTGGGAGCTATAAGGGTGGGATCTGTGTGGGATCTGTTTGGGATCAGGATGAAGATCTGGGAGGTATTTGGGTAGAATCTGAGTGGGATCTGGGTATGATTTGGGCGAGATTTGGGTGGGATCTGGGCAGGATCTGCGTGGGATCTGGGTGTGATCTGGGTGGTACCTGTGTAAGACATGGGTGGGATCTGGGTACGATTTGGGTTGGATCTGGATGAGGATCTGGGTGGGAGCTGGGCGGTATCTGGGTGGGTTCTGAGTATAATCGGGGAGGGTTCTGGATGGGATTTTGGAGGAATCTGGGTAGGATAAGGGTGGGATCTAGGAGGGATCTTGGCGGTAAATGGGTGGGATCTGGGTATGATCTGGGCGGAATCTAAGTGGGATCTTGGTAGGATCTGAGTGGGATCTGGTTAGGATCTAAATGGGATCTAGCTAGGTTGGATCTGGATAGTATCTGGGTGGGATTTGGGCGGGATCTGGATGGGATCTTGGTTGGATCTCATCTTGTTGGGTGAAACATCATCATTTATCTCTGAATCAGCACAATAAACAAGACTTCCTGAAAAATGACAGAACACTACTCCCTGTCAGTTTCTTCTTTCGAAAGAGTGCCCTTGCTGATTTATATACCGTTAAGTGCTTGTGATTTGAAAATAAGCTGTAAATTTAAGCATCATGTTTCACATCAGAGAGCCGTGAGTGTTAACGACACTCAGACCTTTTTATACCCTTGCAAAGGGTATTATAATTTTGCCCAGAAGTTTGCAACGCATAGAAATATTCATTTCCGACCCTATAAACTATATATATTCTTGATCAGGGTGACGAGCTGAGTCGATAGAGCTTTGTCTCCGTCTGTCCGTCCGTCTGTCTGTCCGTCTGTCTGTCTGTTTCTACGCAAACTAGTCTCTCAGTTTTAAAGCTATCGAGCTGAAACTTTGCACAGAGTCTTCTTTTACTGCACACTGCTAATATGTCGGAACCGACCGGATCGGATGACTATATCTTATAGCGCAATAGGAACTATCGGTCAAAATTGGGTCTTTGTGAGAAAATTTTTGTTTTTAATGTTAACGTCTCCCACTTCAGCGATTATTAATATTATACGTTTTCACATAGATTTGGAAGTTTTTTGTCAAAATCGGATGACTATATCTTATAGCTGCCATAGAACAATCGGTCGAAAAGTGGGTTTTAATGACAAAAATTTTTTGTTTTTAATGTTAGTGTCTCACTTCATTGATTATTAATATTATACGCCTTTACACAGATTTGAAAGTTTATGTGAAAATCGGATGACTATATCTTATAGCTGTCATAGGAACTATCGGTCGAAAATGGGTTTTATTTAGAAAAATAGTTTGGTTTTAATGCTGGCGTTCTTAAACTCTGGTGTATTAAAACATTTGCAAGGGTGTAAAAACTTCGGCAAAGACGAAGTTACTTGGCCTTCTCGTTTATTATACATTTGAAATGTGTATTATAATTTCGCCCAGAAGTTTGTAACGCATAGAAGGAATCATCTCCGACCACATAAAGTATATATATTCTTGATCAGCATGACGAGCTGAGTCGATTAAGCTTTGTCCTTCCGTCTGTCCGTCTGTCTGTTTCTACGCGAACTAGTCCCTCAGTTTTGGAGCTATCGAGCTGAAACTTTGCACAGAGTCTTCTTTTTACTGCACGCTGCTAATATGTCGGAACCGACCGGATCGGATGACTACTTCTTGAGAAAAACTGGTTTGTACTCAATATTATCGCTCTCAAACACTGTCATGGGTAATATGTCATGTTTTTAAGCTGATTTGCGAAGTTTGGTCGAAGTCGCTAACCGTTGTGACAAGCTATTTCAAGTGTATCAAAACTTCGGTACAGACGAAGTTAGCTTTGCCTTTCTCGTTTTTTATCTTTTCTGAAAAAAGAATGATTTTTTCAAAAAACTTAGTCTAGCAGAAAAGACCCATCCTTCAAAAATTCTCAAAAAAAAAAATATATGTAATAGCCGCATTTTTTCCAAACATTTTGTGTGCCTGAACATATCGGTGGCTTGAAAATTGAGCAAGTTATAGCCATTTTTTGTCATGTAATCTCATATCAGTATGGTAAAATTTGTCAAAAATTTCTAATAAATTTTAATTTCGGTTCTTAAGGCTGGAATGACACTTTAAATTTTTAGGGACAATTTTAGTCAAAATTTTTCGTCTAATGGCAAAAGTCGTTGGTGTAAGCGGGTCAGAGTATGCTTGAATATGCCGCAGAACGTATTTGAAGAGGCTGAAATGATACACAGCAGTAAATTTATTTTATTAATAAAAAATTGCGAAAATAATTGTCTCTAAAAATTGAAAGTGTCATTCTAGCCTAATAACACTGTGCGACAAATTGCAACTTTTTTCAAAACTACCAAGCACCACTATGCGGAATCGATAGTGCTACCCGAACTGAGTAAATCCCTATCAGCGTTTGGCTAGATTGGTTATTATTAGTTTTGGGCAAACAGCTCATTCAGTTTTAGTGATAGCTGCAAACTGTCTTCGACAAAGTTGTAGCTGACAGTCCGCAGAGTAAATTCTTCATACAAAGATTTTTAAAAAATTCATGTTTCCCGGTAGTATTTCTTTTCCCATACTTTCTTTAGCAAAAAAAATGAAGCTTTTGAGATACCAAACAACTCTGCTCAACAAGGTTTTACAATCTGAACACTTCTACATCCTCCAAAACGGCCCCAAAAGTGTGAATTTATTTATTAGATACTCAAGTCTTTCACCAAAATAGCAGCCAATTAAGTTTTTTTAAGCTTTTAGAGCAAAACATTACTCATTTTACTTCTTGTTATCCATGATTTAAAAAAAATTTTTATGATTTTTCGAAATTCTGTAATATATGAGCAAAAAGGTTGCCAATTTAAGACTGTATAAAATATTTTAACATGCAAGTACATTTTTTAACAAGTTGAGATCAAATTAGCGTAAATTTTTTTTTTTTAATTTATTTTATTTTATTATTATTTATTTAATAAAAATTTTTTTAAATTAAATGTTTACCATAATCTCTGAACTTGTTAAAAATGTACTAACATGTTAAAATATTTTATACAATATTAATAATTATATAAATAAGAAACACGCCACCACAAAAGAGGCTGGACGACTTTATAGCTATTTCATGAATCTCCCTACCAAGGAACTTAGGTAAGACACATAAATCAGAGTACTTTAAGCCCTCATTACAAGCTACAAGACTATTGTTTAAGTGTAATTTTATGGAATTGAGAAAAGTTGCAACACCTGTTTAAGGATTTGAGGCCCTCTGCTAAAGATAAACGTGAATTGAACCGGTTTGGGTATTAATCCCTGTTGAAAGAATTGCAAGTTCCATCTCCAAAGAAAAAAATGTGATCCTTTAAAACGTTTTTTTTTTTTTAAATTACAAATTAAAGAAAACGAGAAGGCCAAGCTAACTTCGTCTTTGCCGAAGTTTTTATACACTTGCAAATGTTTTAATACATCAGAGTTTAAGAACGCCAGTATTAAAACAAACAATTTTTCTAAATAAAACCCACTTTTCGACCGATAGTTGCTATGACAACTTCCAAATCTTTGTAAAAGCGCATAATATTAATAATTGCTAAAGAGAGACACGTTAACATAAAAACAAAAAAGTGTTTCTCATTAAAACCCATTTTTCGACTGATAGTTCCCATGACAGCTATAAGATATAGTCATCCGATTTTGACAAAAACTTCCTAATCTATGTGAAAGCGTATAGTATTAATAACACTAGTTTACAGCATTTCCGATCCCGACCATTTGACAGTCATTTCATATGTAAATCCCTTCGCTGAGTCCAAAATTGCAGTCCAAATAATTTTTAGTGGGGCCGTTTTCGAGAAATCGCGGAAAAGCTAGTTTTTTGATTTTGAAAAAAGTACCTTTAGAGAAATGTGTATATCTTCAGTATCGGTTCAATCATTATGAAATGGTAATGCTTTCTTGGAAGGTAATTCAACGCCCTATCATTCATTCATACACCACTTCTTAATCCGGCGGTAGCATTCGGCGTTATAAAGGCTTTATCGGCAACTTTGCATTAAATTTATGAATTTTTAAAAAAGAAGCTAGATTTTAAGAGCGATTTTCACCACGAAGAAAATTGTGTAAAATTTATTTTATTGCTGGTCACAAAGATTTATCTATTAAAAATACAACGCCACATAATTCATTCAAATCCGTCCAAGATTATAGAAGTTATTTGCATTTAAGTAAAAAAATGGAAGGTTTTAAGTTCTTGCAAATTGATTAAGTATGATTGTTTTTGTGTTAGTCGGAGTAGGCATAGTTAACATTCAAACTATTCTATTTAGGGGCTACTATGACCTTCCAAAGATTTTTTGTGATTGACTTCGGTTGAAAATAAGTCCAAGACGTCAAATTGAATGCAAAAATTATACTAATAAATGGAGAACGCTTGCGGGCGTTACATATAAAATTACACCGCAACAATTTCAACGACATTTACATAAATTATACGAGCTTTATCACCGGCCGAAGATACATTTTCTCTATTTTTTGCTCACATATTCTTATTGAAGCAAGGATATTAATTCATTTTTGACTCTTGCACAAATTTTTCAACCTAAGTCAATCACAAAAAAATCTTAGCCAGGTACAAAAAAATTTGGCAGGTCATAGTAGCCCTTAAATAGCATAGTTTGAATTTTAACTATGCCTCCTACGACGAACAGTAAAACATTTAAAACAAGTCAATTTGCATGAACTTAAAACCTTCCATTTTTTACTTAAATGCAAATAACTTCTATATTCAGGAGCGGGTTTGAATGAATTATGTGCCGTTGTATTTTAAATAGATAAATCTTTGGTGACCAGCAATAAAATAAATTTTTCACAATTTTTTCGTGGTGAAAATCGCACTTAAAATCTAGCTTTTTTTAAAAAATTCATTAATTTAATGCAGTGTCCGGCAAAACACACATGCTTATTTTGCCTTTGCATGTGTGCGTTCAGACACGCGAGAGCCTCTCAGTTAGCACATATTTGTTATTGCAAAAGAGAGCAGTGTACGCACGTATAGTGTCTGTGTATCGACGCCGCTGCTACAGAGGATGGACGTCGCTACTTGTATACACAGAAAATTGATCGGTGCCGGTCACTGATTTAATGCAATGTTGCCGATAAAAGCCTTTATAACGCCGAAGTCAAGCACCTAAGAAGTGGTGTATGAAGAAGATAGGGCGTTCAATTACCTTCAAAGAAAGCATTACCATTTCATAATGAATGAATCGATACTGAAGATATACGCATTTTTCTAAAGGTACTTTTTCAGAATCAAAAATCTAGCTTTTCCCGATTTCTCGAAAACGGCCCCACTAAAAAAATCGGATATGGATTTCTGGACTCAGCGGGGGACTTACATAAGAAATTGCTACCAAATGTTGGGGATCGCAAAATTTTTATTATTTTGTAAACTAGTGTAATTGCTGAAGTGGGAGCCGTTAACATTAAAAACAAAAAAGTTTTTCTCACAAAGACCCACTTTTCAATCGATAGTTCCTATGGCAGCTATAAGATATAGTCATCCGATCCGGTCGGTTCCGACATATTAGCAGTGTGCAGTAAAAAGAAGACTCTGTGCAAAGTTTCAGCTCGATAGCTTTAAAACTGAGAACTAGTTCGCGTTGAAACAGACAACGGACAGACAGACGACGGACAAAGCTCAATCGACCAGCTCGTCGCATCAAGAATAAATAGTTTATAGGGTCGGAGAATTTCTATGCGTTGCAAACTTCTGCAATATAATACCCTTTGCAAGGGTAAAAAATTGAATTGGATAGTGGAATCTTTATTATGGGCTGAAAGAACTATCTTACTTACTTTACTTTACCTGACTTTTTACTCTTACAACATAGATATTTAAGTTTGTGCAAAAGTTATGTAACAGAAACATTTCCACCCCTAAATAATCTGACAGCATCCACCCGATATGCCTCCGCTTCCGTAAAGATAGTTTCATTCAAAAGTTGGCCGCGACTACGTCGTAATGCTCCAATTGTGGATCACAATTTTTTTCAAGTACGGATATCTCACGAATTACTCGAATAAAATGGCTTCCAAGTCTCAGGCTAATCAAAGAAGACTTTTGTTGAAGTCCAGTGACTTGATGATGATCTAAGCTACCGGTTAACTGATGCCGAACGCGAAACAAGCTGCTCACCGAAATGATTTCTCAATAAAGCCATTGTTTCGCTCGCTGTGTGTGCCGTATCACCGTCTTGCTGAAACCAAATGTCGCCGACATCAAGGGCTTAAAATTCAGGTAACAAAATGTCTTTCATAATGGCGCGGTAGAGCTTGCAAGTGCTTGAAGTTTGCAACGCATAAATATAGGTAAATAAAATAAAAACAATATTGATTTTTTGGCTAAGTTATGTTCGAAAAACAAAACTATGATCACAACCCGCCCCCATCTTCCCCTACTTAAATAAATATCAAGAATTTGCATTCTTAAAATCATGAGTCAGCAGCGCTGTCTGCTGTCTCAAGGTTCATAATGACAGCACTGTTTTTGGCAGTTCGGTTGTTTTCGTGTCACATGTTACTGTCAAACATGTTCAGTTTGGTCCACGAACGAAACGAACAACGCTTGCAGATTATTGAATTTTATTGTCAAAATTTATGATCGGTAAAGAAAGTGCAACGTGCACTTCTTTCATTTTGGGCGACCTTCTGAGGCGGCTATTCGGAATCTTGTGACTTATTGGACATTAAACCACCACCAACACGCATAAGTAGAGTGCAGACAGAGGAAAATAACGAAGCTGTATCCGCCAGTTTTGTTAATGACCGTGAATTATCGATTCGGCGCCGTTCGCAGCAATTGGGCCAATATACCACAACGGTTTACGTTTGGTGAATGGGCGCTGTCAAAGTTGGATAAAAATCCACTTTATCAGAAAATTGTGTTCAGCGACGAAGCTCATTACTGGTTGAATGGATACATGAAGAAACTAAGTTGTTGTATTTGGTGTGAAGAGCAGCCAGAAGCATTGCAAGATCTGGATTATGGGCCGGTGGCAACATTGGACCATACTTTTTAAAAGATGACGAAGGCAGGAACGCTTGACTAACAAACTTTTTTCCCCAAAATGGAAGAGCTGAACTTGGCTGACATGTGGATTCAACAAGACGGTGCCACTCAAACCACTCAGCACACGAAGCAATGGCTCAATGAGAGGCGAGTTCTCGCTCTCGTTTTACAATTATTCTGGTTTACCCACCCATCATAAACAGTTGAAGGGAAGCTTACATTAGATTATTTTGACCTCCTAAAGTGTTTTTTTAAATTAGTTTTGGCCGTTGGTTACTAAAGTTTCCGGATTTTATTAAATGCTTTAAAAAAAATAACGATATATTGATTTGTGTGTTGAAATAGAACCTCATAAAGGGTATTTACCGGTCACACTTTCATCTAATAAGTTTGACTAATAAGTTTTACAATGAAAACTAGCGACTAAGTGATAACAAATGCGTCGCCGTGCGAAGCTATTTTATTAAAATGTTAGACGTAGTTGACCCTTATCTTATGATAGAGAAATACTTTACCTGATGTTGATCAAAATTAATCGATTCCCAATGAAATAAAACGACAATTACCAATGCTTTTTTCTGTGTTATTACATATTAGTAATCATTTTATTAATATTCCCATTTGACTTAAAATACATAAATATAATTTATCATATAATTAGATTTACGTCTTAAGAGTTGCCTTTTGCCTGCATTCCAGCTACATACTTATCGTACTTTTCCTACACAATTTCCATATAAAAGGTTATTAAGGGATGTTTTCAACAAAACGAAATAAATAAAATTTCTCTAATAAAATTAACTAGAAATTCAAAATAAAGGCCATTTTTGGGAAAGTGTTTTATGTGGCATAAGCGACAAGGAGGAAGATTTAACTGGGGATTAAACTAAGCTGTGGACGGATATATATGTATGCAATATACAAGTAGATGGAGTAGGATGCGTAAAAAAGAACTTAAAAAGTACAGGGGGGAGGAGTTTGATGATTTTACTCACTTTGTTCAGTCGTTCAGTTTGCTTACTTATTACACTGTATGCTTTTTGGTGAACAACTGAACAAAATGCATTTGCTGTGAGCAACTCATGGGAACCAACCAAACATCTGCTTCAGTCGAAGACTCTTCGAGCATTCTCATTTCCAATATGCTTCATACTGTATTTTGTTTCCTTTTGTTTCTGTAGATGATCTGTAAAACTTTCTAAATCTTGATTGGGAGTGTAAGTATCTTGAGTAGACGTATTTGTATCTTTTTTTTTGTTTATACATATGTCGAAAACAGTAAAATCGCTCCAAAACTTGTTTCTTGTTAGCTAATAAAGTTTGTTGCATTTGGTTTGTATCGAGTTTTCACTGTTGTTGTTGCTGTTTTTGTTTGTTTTCACTATAATAGATGTGTATACATATATATATATATTTATAATATATAGTGGATTCTGAGCAGATTGACTTTGTTGCGAAAATGTACGAGTATCTTTGAGTTAGTCTTAGTGTTTGGAAAACTGCACTAAAAATTAACATAATTCTTGACCTTAAGAGCAGCCAATGAAGAAGAGAGAAACATATGTGGAGAGAGAGAGAGTGAGACTTGTCTGGGGACTTTGCTGATAAGCTTTGCTCAATGCTTTAACATACTAAATGTACATATGTATGAGTGAGTGTGTATATCAACTGATACCGGCCAAGTTAATCAAGCTACTTAAACGAGTTCGCTTATCAGGTCTGTGTGTGTTTACAGAAACTCTCATAAATATTAAAAGACAAACTGTCAAACTATCTGATTAAAGTATCTACACTCTGCGACACTTGAATAGGTCATACAAAAAGAAAACCCTTTTGCTTCTAAATTAGTGAGTTAACATTCCTAGAAATTACTTTCTTTTCTAGAAAATTTTAATATCAACTGTGGGATACATTGTTTTTGAAAATACTTTTTTAAAGCAGCTAGAAAATTTTTTCTTGCTCATAACTTGACTATCGTTCATTCGATCTTTAGGTGCCCTTCGGCATATCGATAAACAGTGCTGATTACTGAATATATCTAGAAGGTACATAAAATAAAATATTAAAATAAACTTGATCTGCCTGCAATGTTTATGTCCCACACATGTCGAATCTCTATCTTTTACCATCTCTGAGATCTGTTAGTTCATACGAACAGACCGACGAACATGTTTAATTCGTCTTGGCTGCTCCAGAATATATAAACTTTATAGCCAGGGGGTCCTGAATCAGCTTTCGCGCGCGTGTATACCAAAGCAAATGAGGAAAAAATATATCTTAAGCAACAACAACCACAAGAAATAGAAAGAGTAAACAGAATTAGGTTTGTCTGTGTACGAGCGTTTGGCTCGTGTTGGCGCGTATAGTGAAATGCGTTTGGCCATGAGAGGCGTGACAATCGCTAACCTACGCTGATGATGCATATACATCATTGTTGTTGCGTTTGAATTTGCAAGTGACACTGGAGAGAGAAAGAAGAGAGATACATATGAAGTTATTGTTGTACGTCCTCAAGCGACAACATAACCTTCGCTCGTAGAAAAAGCATGCACCGAGAAAAAAATTGATCTGAAATGGCACTTAATTAGACATTGCTTCATATCAATTCTACTCTGATATGACTGAAAACATTGGGTTGTATAAAAAAACAGAAAAATGTTCCGAAGCGGAAGAAGAAAGTGACGAAAGAACCTTGTTTATGTTAGAACTGGAACTGGAGTTTAGAAATTTTGTTGATATTAATGTCAAATTATTATAACATTGGCAAGATTATTCTGAAATGATTTTATATCAACTAGAAAAATGTAATATTATCTTAGATCGAGATTGATATTTTTTCATAATAAATTAAAATGATATATGAAAAAAAGTGAAATTTTAAAAAGATTATATTAACCTTCGAATATAAACATGAACTTGAATTTTTTTTTTCTGTGTATGAATTTGTTGTTTCTCTACGTAGCCATAAGGCATACGTGAAGGCTATATCCTTTGCGTAACACAACAACGAAAGCGCGGCTTGCGGTATGGGATTGGGCACCCCTGCTTTATAGGGTTAGCGACAAGACTGCCAACCTGTAAAATATACAGGTTTGCGGACTGGTTCCTCTACTTATGGAACTTTAGGTTTTGGCTTAAATCTGGGTTCATAGATATTTAAACAGCTGGACAGTTTGGTCAAAACTTAGACATTGACTACCAAGCTATGTATGTAAGTCTTCAAGTTGACTGAACTTTATTGTTATCATGTAAATCCATAAAATTGTTAAAAGAGACCTGTACGAATAAATAAAAATGTAACATGTTTGGCATCGCCAAGTATGAAAACCTAGCTGTCAATTATGCATCTAAATAATCGAAAAAAGTAAGAAAGTCGGTACAAGCTGTACATTATCAAATACGACCTGTACCTTCCTCCCTCTCTTTTTTTAAAATAAATTTGCTCATAACTTGAGAACCGCTCATCCGGCTCATCCGATTTTTATCATTTCTTCGGCAAATTGATACATATTATATGACTAACTATCCCTAGAAGGAACAAACCCCCTATCACAAAACTGTGAAGATATGACGTTTTTTCCAAATTTCGGGGGGCGTGGCAAAAATTGAAAAATAAACTTGAATAAAGCATTATCAAGATGCATTGTCCCATACATGTCAAACCTCGTCTCTCTTACCATCTCTGAGATCTGTTTGTTCCCAAACGGACGGACAGACGGACAGACGGACGGACGGACGGACATATCGACATGGCTATATCGACTCGGCGCGTTGATGCTGATCAAGAATATATATACTTTATAGGGTCGGAAATATTCCTTTCGGTACAAGTATAATTCTAAATTCTAAAATTCTGAAAAAAAAAAAATATTTTAAATAAAACTGAGGCGAATATCCCCTAATCGGGACACGAACCTATTCGTCGACAACAACACAATCTACGCTATGGACCACTCATACATATTTGTTGTTGCGTTCCATTTTGCAAGAGGTATATGAGAGAAAGAGAAGAGAGGGAACATACGAAGTTGCTGTTGGAATATACCGGGGCTCCCCAAGAATAAAGGAAAATGTGGCTGTCTCTATCCGGCACTCAGTGGTGCAAGACTTCGTCAAGCATTCGGTGTCAACTGCCAAGTGTGTTTGCCGCCAAAGGGGCTATGTTTGAAATACTGAACACTGAAATATACTTTGCTTTGTACTATGTGTGAATGCCTAACCATATTGCAACTTCTTCGCTATAGTCGAAAATAATCATTGGCCGTGTTCACCAGCACAAATCGATGACGAAAAAATCGATAGATCTAGTTCAATTGTTGAGGTGAACGAATGTGATGTGCAACTATGACTGCTATTTTTTGTCATTTTGGTTAAAATCCAAACGTAGCTTTAACGGATACCTTTTTACCTTAAAATTTCCTCAGCGTTAAACAAATCCATTAACTTTTTTAGATGGATGATGTTTGATGTATGCTGATGAACAGGGCCATTATATCCCTAAATTTATGTTTTTTCCAACCAAACATAGTGAGCTGGTGATTATACTCGTACGATGCCAACACATAAAAAATAAAATAATTTTACTCACACAACGACTATTTTTACTCGTAATCGTACGATTCCGGAATCAATCGTGCAGGTCTCTAGTACATGTACTACTCATGTACTACCCAGATAGCAATATATGATATTTCTGATATTTGCTTTCCCCTTTCAGCTTGACTTTTGTTTTTCTTTTTCCTCGTATCTTTAATAACTCTGTGACACATTTTTGAACTCAAAATAGTTCATCGCATCGAGACATAAAACTTTTGCAAATGTACGGATGCATAAAAAGTGTGTACAAAATAGTTTTCTTTCCGGTCATAATATTGAGAAAGTAATTAAAGATCTTAAGAAATGGATTTAAATGATTATTTGAACCGAAACTTTTTTGTATACAGGGATTTTGGTTCGGGATCTTAAACGACGGACCTTAAAAGCCAAAACCGAACCGGTTCATTGGGGCTCGGTTCAATGCCAGTTTGCAGCCTTAGTTAGAGATACTACCCTCAGGCTGTTATATACATTTTCAAAAACAGAGAATAAAAATTTAAGTATATGTAATATATATGTAATACAAAACATTGCACATATGAAAATGGACCGTGGTTTATAAGGATGCTAAAAACTTGAAAACGACTGCGCCAAATGGGATACTTCTGCAAAGGTTCAGAAAGTATACGCGAAAGTCCGAAAGTTTTCAACAGGTGATTCAATTCAATTAGACTTTAACTGGTGGCGCAGGAGGCGGTCATTCTATTTGACATCTCAGCATATGTTCTCTCTAATTTGTTTTGTTTTTTTAGCTGTTTTCAAATTTTTCAATTTACGAAAATATCATTTCAATACATTCAAAAATATAAATTTAAAATTCTCAGCTTTGTTGCTTAAAACTAAAGACAAAATTAAGTAAATTAAGGACGATATCAAGAATTCCCTTTAATCTCCAGTGATTGCTTAAGTTTCTGTTCGGTCCTCACAATTTTTTTTTATAATCAAACCATTTGCTCTATTCACTTGGCGCGGAGTGTACATACTTAAGTGGCAGAAGTCAACGGGTTTCCTAGGCTTTCACGGTCACAGTTGGCTCGATAGCCCCGTGTGGTTCCAAAAGTTTGATGAGAAATAAAGTTATAAACTATTTCAACATAAATCAAACTATTGTATTATTGTAATAAATAGGTATGTAGGTATTTATAATGTGAGTGCGTAAATAAAAAGTGTCGCTTTTTAGCAAGCCTATGTATGTATGTATGTACATATGTATGTATGTCTAAATGATTTCGTATCTTATGTACCCATATGCTCATGCCCTTATGACACCAAAAGATCTCAAGTTAACTTTTTAGACTTAGGTCATGCGGGCATTTTGTATGCTTAGTAAATCATTTAATAATGTTATTTTGTGTTTTTCTTTTGGACAAGGAAGAGTTCTGTGATATCTCAATGCGCACATTTACACACAAATATTTGGGCTGCTAATCTAGGATGCTATTTTACAGTTATCGTTATTTTTGTATTTCTTGCGCCTTAAGGACTTTTCTGAAAAAATATGTGGATTTCTTTTCGCTTACTTGCTAAATCTGCTTTTGGTTTGTAAAATATACATACATATACAATATATATATATGGAGATTTATAGAGAGATATATATACTTTGTTTGTTTTTAGTACATGTTAGAAAAACATTTCTTTTCGTTTGGTGTGTTACTTCATTTTGCATTCAACTAAAGTAGAGTTCAATATAATATGCAAATAGGAAAACAAAAGGCTCAACTAATGGAGATCTCAAAACCCTGTTAATAATCGCATAATGGCAAGTGTATGGCAATGATATGGTAAATATTAGCATATAGTTTAGCTTATCGTTTTCTCAATTAAAATTAATTTGATTATAATAATTATTTATGTATGTATTTGTGTAGTGTGTGTGTGTGAGAAAGTGAGTGTGTGTATGCAAGGAACATAATTACAAATGAGTTGAGAGTTGCGCAAAGTGTTTTCTCAAACGAACAAAAATTGTGTTTGTCTCTCACGAATTGGCCTATCGATGTGAATGCAAATTACTTTCCACCCATTTGTACAGCGATGACTGCGATCTGGCCACCCATTCCACATTGGAGGCCACACTGCTGAGGGTCATATTCAGCACCGACATACCCTGGCCACGTCCAAAACGATGAACCAGCGACTTGAGCTGAAAAAAAACATGAAAAAATTAGATTTTTATTAGTTCATACTAAAAGATTTATATACGAACATCGCGGCATAATTTAAATACGATAGCGACATGTCTAACGATTAAATTAATTCAAGTTTTGGCGATGATGCTCTATGCTTGGCCACTGGGAAAAACTGGTTCAAACAATTCAATCGTAAACGTCACTTGCTCCAAAACGAGTCTCGTGAAACTGTGAAACATACATACAATCGATGCTGTGAAGACTATATTAATGCAAGAACAACATGTTAAATCCCAGCAAACATTTAATCTCCTACGATATCACATTCTGATCGTTTTCTGATCTTCTGTTGGGACCAAGTGAGCCACTTAAGCGACACTTCCAGAAGAGTCGCGGATCAATATTTTGGAAGTCGCAAGAGAGCCTTTTTGAAGTTGCGCAATAGAGTCTCCCAGAAGGGTCGCCACTAACTCAATTGAAAATGTCGCAATATAGTCGCCAGAAGAATCGCCCAACTATTTAAATTTTCATATTTTTGTATTTAATGTATTTAATTATTAAACTTATGATTTAAGTAAACTTTGTATGTATCTGCTTCTACATAATGTGTTCACTAGGGTTGTCGAAATATCGATATCGAATACATTTTGACGATATTTTTATGAATACTTTTTTTTTGGTTTTTGGACAAAAGGGAACGTTTCCTTAGGGCATTCTCTTGGATATTAGTGGCATCAGTAATACTAGTAATATCCAAGAGAATGCCTTCAGAAAACCCCCATTTTTGTGGCCGAAACTAACAAAAATACACACCAAAAATTTATTCAACAAGTATTCGATATCGATATTTCGACATCCCTAGTGTTCACATTAGATAATTATTAAGAAAATCAATTAGTATATATATTAGACCAGCGATGGGCAGCCTTATAGCCCTTCTTACCCGCGCATCCCGGCCCGTTATTTTTCCTATTCCAAGACGCAATAGATATTACAACAACCACACTCTGCAACGCGCGAAAGCAAATGACAAAAATTAGAATGTTGTTGTACCCCTTCCGTTATTTCTGCTGCCCACCGCTGTATTAGACTATTATTAAGAAAATTAATTATTCGTAAATTTATACACATAGTTTTTGTGCACCCAAACCAATATATATCAAGTCATAAAACTCCTTCACTCAACCGCACAGTTGACAAATCAAATAATGACTGCGAAACAAACAAGCTTTACAAGAAGCAATGTAATTTGTATTTGTAAAACTTCACTTTTTGACACTCTGAAAGTTGCGCAGTTCCATTATTTAAGCGTGTATGTATTTGTTATTGTAAAATTGCACACTTTGATGCTTGTCTCTGAAAGTTAAGCGGTCCTGTTACTCCTTCCCCAGCCAGCATTTTATAAAATTTCTGAACAGATTCGAGTCGTTTTCGAGTCCTCTGTCTGATTAAAATAGTAATAAATGCGCTCATTTTCTGATCATAAATGATACTTTTGTCGGGAGAAAATGGTACCCCAGCCGCGACTCTTCATAAAAGAGTCATTCCTATCCCGTTTTTCGGATCAGTTTCGACTCCTTTTCGAGTCATTTACGATTCTTTTTCGTTTTTAAATAAATCACATTTTGAGCATTTGTATAAGTCATTTTCGAGACTTCCGTAAGTCGCCCATGAAATTAATCTCATTTTAATCATAAAAAAGGCTCGAAAAATACACATCAAGGTGATTTTTGTTAAAATGATCTTCCAAATGCTAGGTGGGTCATTGCCTCTTTTTCGATCACATTCCGCGCGACTCCCAGAAGATTGCTAGACGATGTGTGCTGGGATACCGTGAGATGGATCAGAAAAAAATTTTTGTTCTAAACAGGGAATCAAACCGAAACCGAAACCTTAACCTTATACCGAAAAGAACTGATTAAAACTCAGAACCGAAATTTTTAATTCAAGAACCGATATTTTTAGAACCGAAAATACCGAAAGGAAACTAAACATTGTACCGGTTCTAAGGTATTTTTAGATTTGGTTAAATTTCCGTAGCTGCCGTCAAGTTATATTGTCATCGCTATATTCAGAAGTGATAACTGCGCCAACTGTGTAGAGCCTGAGAGAGTGACAACAGATCTTGTTTCTGACGTCTGTGTGTAAGACTGGAACAAAAACAGCAACGAAAGTATGTATTTATTTGGCGCTCTCTCACATAAGTTCTGTTTTTGCATGTTTGCTTTCTGCTACGTCTTAGCCTTCTGTTGCTTTTGCATACAAAGCGATAAAGTGTGCTGCAAAACTTGTACGAGCAATTAATTAGTTTATGAATTGCAATATCAAATGTGTATCGGCAGTATTTCGCCTTTGACCATTGAAGAAAATGTAAACAATTGCTCAATTAAAAGCGTGGAAAAAAATTAAGGTGCCTTTGATGTTTACGAATTTACTTTGCAAAATATTTACGTCTTCATCGTGTGAGGACTTTATTATTGAAGCCTCACAATGGAAGGTTTGTGGTTAATAGTTAAAAATAGTAAATGTACGATATATTTAAACTTATATTTAAGACTAGAATTAAATGAAAACTTAGTATGTAGATCGTGGTCTGAAACTGGTTGGCCACACAAGGGTTAACGATGTGCGGCGAATTGGAAGCCCGACCAGGCGCAAGGCAAAGGGGAAGAAAACGGAGTACAGTTGAAGCGCTCAGCAGAGCGCAAACTTCGAAAACCGTTGAAGTGGCGGAAGAAGAGCGCTCACACTCGCACTCGCCGAGGCAGAGGAGAAAGCCAGTGGAAATTTCCACTGAACCGGCAGCGCATGGCAACAACGGGACCTGGCAACTAACAGCCGAGTGTCAGTCCAGTGGGTGAATCCAAGCGTGTGCGAAAAACCAACGCGAGTGAGTGAACGAAGGAAACACGAAAAGAGTCTAACCGACAGAACCAAGGATTCATAGTGGGAGTGTGACCAAGTGAGTGCGATTAACAGTGGTTTGGGATCCTTATACTGTGCGAGACAAAACGAGAGCCGGCGAGCTTTGCGAGTAGCAAACGTATCCAGGTGAATTCTGAGGCCTGCGCGGTATAAAAAACACAGCAACAAGGAAGAAGAAGCAGATTTAAGTCCTTGGGCGGTAGAAAATAAGCAAAATTAGAGATAAGCCAACTAAGGGTTAAGTCGCTTATTGTAAACTTAGTATTTTAAGGCCAATAAACAGGCACTGAAATCGAACTCCAACCGTCTTCTTATTTTTACCACCAACTTCGCAAAATAAATTTGTTGAAGCGACCCTCGACTGCCCTGAACGTTACAATCGGTACGTACAATGTTAAATGATGCTCAGTCTAAATCACATAAGTAATAGCCTAATTCCACTGAACAAATGAAGCTTCATTTCATGAAATGAAGAAAATGATATCATTTCTTCCATACGAATTGTCACTTCATTTTGCCTTTCATTTCTATCATTTCTCGAAAATTATGACAATTGCCCCGAAAAAAAGTAAAAAGTAGGCGTAATTTTGTTTAGAATATAAATAGGTAAAAATAAGTTGTTTATTTAGCTTTCTGCTGATAGTATAGGGCGATGGCAATGCGTTCGCCACGATGAATTGCTGTCCTGAGTAGTATGTCTTTTTTTTTTTGCTAAATATTCCAAAAAGTCCACGTAAGTTTGAAAACGCCGCCTGTTATTTAAAACAAACAAAGCAGCTGTACCGCAATGAGTACCTAACGTAGAACGTTTTTTTTCCGGTGTGAAGTTTATTATATCTCCGCTAAGAAATCAGATGGACGGAAATACATTGATTGCTATTATGCTTCTAAGAAGTAATCAAACATTGTTAATTAAATAATAAATTTAATCATCCTTTGAATACAAACTTTTATGACAAACACAAGCGACTAAAATGGATAATTTATGTACACATACATGTGTATAGCCTGCTTACCCAATTTTCTGTTACGTACCGGTATACCGAAATAAAAATCTAGGTACCGGTACGGAGTACCGAAATAAAAATAGAACCAAAACAGAACCTTTTACCGATACGAAACCAGTACTGAAGAAACGTACCAGAATCGGAACAGAAATTCGATTCGGTTTGATTCCCTGATTCTAAATCTACCCAAATATTAATTGACAAAAGTAGAGTAATCCCGCTTTTTCTTGAACCGTAAATAGCGGGTGTCATATTCGGGGGTGCCATAGAAATCTCTAGAGATTTTGCCGACGGTTGGTTTGTAAATCTCTCAAATAATTCGTTGGTGCCACAGAACTTCTAGAGATTTCATTTTCTTATTAAAAAATCTAGTTGGAGCACCAAATGTTCCAATTGATGTGCCATCTCTTAAAACAGGGCTGCATCTCTCGCCAAAAAATTTCCCTTAGTTTAGATGTGGGTTAATTTAACGATTAACTGAAATTTTTTGATTGTGTTATATGTTGTACATATATATATGATGCATTTTTAAATAATAATTCAATTTTAAGTCGCGTTCTCCACAAGTATAATGCAAAATTTAAAAATTTGTTGTCGCCAAACCTGGAAATTAGTTTCCATCTCTTAATCCGCTAGCTGTCGTGTAGAGAGAAAGAGCTTGCAAAATCTCAACAAAACTTGAGCAACACACACTATCAAGCTTCGAGGGTGTGTAGCAGCGACAAAAGGTACTCGCTAGTGCAAAGAAAAAATATGGAGCTATTTATAGAACACAGTATTCTCTCTCTAACCCAGCATCAAACATTAGAGGTTTGAAACCAACCAATAGAAATTTCTGTGGCACCTTAGAATTGGAATTCGGTTGGAATTTGGTTGGAAGAGGTTTCTGTGGCACCCCCGATTATGAACATTTTGTGCTCACTTTATGAGCGGCTTGGGCTTGTTTTAAAAACATTTAACATTTGCTTACATTAAAACATTAATTTAACATTTTTTATATTAAATTAGTTTTCTTCCTGATTTCTACTTTGTTTATTTTATTGTCTTTATTTTCTTTCTCTAGGGATCAAGTACTCAGAAACTCGTTGCTACTTAACGCAAGAGTCGGAGCCGCAATCATCACGGCTATCGACCTCGCTAGAGTTGTATTATTAAGGCAACGTTTTGGTGACTGATAGCTATTTGCTAAAGGCTTTGCCTTGAATGTTTTCCTTTGTTAGTTTTCGCTTGAAATAGCTATACAGACAACTAGCTGTCACCTTGCGTGGAGATACTTTGAGTTTGTGCAAGAAACAACTTTGTCCTTGACTCGACTAGAAACTATAATTTTTCCCTATTTCGCTTCCCTTTCGAGTTTTAGTTTGTAACTTGTTATTTTTCCAATTTCTTACCTCATCGTAATCAAACTTCGTTGCGCCATATTGCGTTATGGCTGATATCACTTTGGCGAAACTAATGGTTCCGGCACCCAGACGCTTTTCCAGCTCAAACCATTTGGCCTGCAGAAAGCGACAGGCCATGGCCCCGCCCGTGGGCGTGCCGGCAATGGCTTTTAGTACTTGGACCACCTCGACGGTGGGCAGCATGGTGACATGCGAAAGCAATCGATTCTGGAGCCAAGCATCTTTGGTGCGGCCCAGGGCACGCAGCAGTTGCATGCGCTCCACAAAGGTCTCGGAAGTGCGTTGAAGTGTGACAAAGCGTTCCCAGCAATGCTGCCAATAGATGTACTCGCCCGACAAGATGGAACCGGTATAGACCACCTATTAGAAGAAGTGTAAAAAACATTTTCAAAATGGATCTAAATCAAATATTCTTACCTCTCTCAGATTGGGTGCAATGGCTGAACCATTGTAGTATAAATATTGATTCAACATATTCTTGGCCTTTGTAATGCTATCAATGTCCTCCCAGAGCACAGAGGCTAGCAGCACCTCTGGACGCATAAGTCTGTTAGCAAATGGAATGTCTGAGTTAATGACAAAATGATTTTTTGTATGTAACCCACCTGGTGGCCATGTCACCCTCATCACTCCAGCCCACCTTCTCCATTACCGTTGATATTTTCATTTTGATAAACTCACTGAGCATTAGGAAACACTCGGAGTACTTGAGAATGCGACGCCATTTCTCCAAATGACGCACCGCCAAAGCCATGGGACCATAATGCGTTTCACTGGGTAAATATTGTACCATATTCATGGTTATCTCGCAGGGCAACAGATTGGCATGGCACAAGGTGAAGGCATCTGACAGTAAGCCAAGACGGTCCTGAAAATAAAGTCATCATCAATATGGCGGTGATATAATTTTTGGAGTCTCAAAAATGTAATAGTTTACCTCGCTGCTGAAACGCTTCGGATTGTTGGAGAGCTCCTCTATCAGACTAGCCCAGTTGTCATCATTGTAGACAACGCGATAGTAACCATTTTGGATTGCATTCACCTTGATCCATTTGACATTTTCCGGCACATTGAAGGTGACTAGAAGGAAATTTGGATATGACAAATCAAACCTCAAATATTAAAACCAGGCTGGAGGTGGAGGTAATATAGCGTATTCTAAGAATCTAAGAACTGGGGATACACGAAATAATATCGATATTTTTATACTCTGTACCGAAGGTACATAGATTATATTAGGTTTGTCCAAAAGTATGTAACAGGGACAAGGAATCATTTCTGACCCTATAAAGTATATATATTCTTGATCAGCATCAACAGCCGAGTCGATATAGCCATGTCCGTCTGTCTGTCCGTCCGTTCGTCCGTCCGTCCGTCCGTCCGTCCGTCCGTATGAACAAACAGATCTCAGAGATGGTAAGAGATAGAGGTTTGGCATGTATGGGACAAATGCTTCTTATACTTGCAGGCAGATCAAGTTTGTTTTTAATTTTTGCCTCGCCCCCTCCCGCCCCCGCCATTTTGAAAAAACGTCATATCTCCCACAGTTTTGCAGATAGAGGATCCGTACCTTCTAGAGATTGTTAGTCATTAGCAATATTTATCGATTTGCCGAAGAAATGATAAAGATCGGATGAGCAATTCTCAAGTTATGAGCAAATAAGTGAATCACGCCCCACCACCCCCCTCCCACCCATTGATGTTAGAGAGAGAGAGAGAGAGATAGGAAGAGAAGAGAGAGAGGGAGAGAGAAACTTAGAGATGAGCAGAGCAGCAGCAGTGCATTCAGCTCCTTCTCTAGGTACAGAGTATATTATAGTCGGGCGTGACCGACTTTCTCACTTATTTTTTATTAAAAAATACTATAATATTCGAATATATGGAATATTCTGATATTTTGCGATGATGTTTAAATGGGTTTTGGCTACTACTGGGCCCTATCACTTAATTAAGATTAGTAATACCGCTTAGCTCACCATCACAAGGCGACCTCCCAAGTGAATACAGAATTCGCTACAATATTTTGTTGTTGAACAAAATGCATATTGTAGTCTTTGGAATTATTTGAAAATAACCGCCCTGATGTAAAAAAATCGATATCGAATCGGACGAGACAGAAGGAAAGATGGAAAAACCCCTATCGAAAAACCCTGTAGAGACAACCCGTATGTAAATAGAAAACCGTGTGTAAATAGATATCCATTTAAACACCGAACACATCAAAAAATGGGCACATCCAATAAACAGGTCCATTGAAATAATTAAGGTGTCATTTGATGATTTTTAAAGTCTACATTCTGGTTGCGTTCCAAATCTAGAGATATACGGGCCTGTTCCGAATTCCGAAAACGGGTGGAATTGTCGCAAATCGAGTTGATTGCTGTTCCGAATTCCGCAAATCGACCAGAATTGTCGTTTTCAAAAGTTGTGCTGCAGAGTCAGCGGTATTATAATGTTTACAGTTTAAGTGTATTTTAAAATCATTTTTTTAATAAACATCAATAAAATATTGCGTGAAAAGCAAAACCGAGCGGTCGTTTTAAAACCGAGCTGTTCTGAATTCCACTTTACTTTTTAGTCGATTTCAACCGTCAATCGATAGCTGCTAGGGTTGCTTCATTTACATTAATGTATTCGATCAGCACTTTTTCTAATTAATTTAGCTATATTAAACCATATTTGTTATGACATATTCAAATTTAATAATTAAATACTGTTTTAACTAAAAATAAATGGACCTAAAATGTTAATAAGAGCTTTGTAAATTAAAATGATGGAGATGGTGACAACTCTGGCTGCTGTAGATATATACAAACACGCGCGCAGGCCAGCCAGACAGCTGTTTATAAAACCGACTTCAAAACCGAGTTCGAAAAGTAAAAACGTAACCAAATCGTTCGGAATTGGGAACAGCAAAATGTAAAACGTGAGTTTTGGTTTTTACTTTTTGAAAACGTTCGGAATTCGGAACAGGTCTGATAAGTACAATTAAATTCGCGTTGCCTCAAATTAAAACTGAAACTAGTATCATTTATTTTGTATCAATATAATAGGCTTATAGAGAGTATCAAATTGATATTTTGGGTATTAATTTAATACTGAGAATATTAATATATATTGATACGCAAAATAATTAATTTGAAACTTATTCGAAATAATCTCTTTTGTAAAACGAAGTATGCCGAATGTCGTTGTGAATGCCAGACGTGTCAAATTTGGTGTCTTGATTTTAGTGCAAACACATCAATATTTAGTTTAAAGTAACTTTCCCAGACGACGTGTTGAAGATAAATTAACGGATTTAAATATAAAGCACGTACTTCTTACTTCAAGACTGGCGTAACTCAAAAAACAAGTTTGTTGACTTAATGATGCAGAAATATTGGCTAAATTGTGTACCTTTTTGTGTAAAATTTGCATATTGATATCTCTTATACTTTCGGCGAATTTCAATGTGAGATGAGAATATGTTGCAATATCATTTTACAGGTTCATTTTCATGTTTTCATTTTCATGTTAATGCAGGAGCATCATATCCCAGAGGTCCTGCAGACAATATCGCGCCAACTTATTTCGGCTTTCAGTTAAAACATCATAAGGTTGTCAAAAAAGTCTTCCGGTATTTTTATTGAATTTTCAATTGCGCCGTTTTGCCGGCTTATAGAAGCTCGCTTCCCTATTGGCAAAAAACTCGGAGAGCCAATTTTCACAGGACTCTCTTGTGGCCAACTTCCGACTACCAAGCTCGTTCGCCATGGTCAGAAATAGGTGGTAATCACTTGGTGCGAGATCCGGACTATACGGTGGATGCAAAAGAACCTCCCATCCGAGCTCCCGGAGCCTCTGGCGCGTCACCAAAGATGTGTGTGGCCTGGCGTTGTCCTGATGGAAGACAATTCGGCCTCTGTTGATCAAAGATGGCCTCTTCTGCATGAGTGCTACATTCAAGCGGTCCAGTTGTTGGCAGTACAGGTCCGAATTGAGCGTTTGGCCGTAGGGGAGCAGCTCATAGTGGATGATTCCCTGCCAATCCCACCAAACACACAGAAGAACCTTCCTGGCCGTCCATCCAGGCTTGGCCACCGTCTGGGCAGCTTCACCGCTTTTCGACCACGACCGTTTGCGCTTCACGTTGTCGTAAGTGACCCACTTTTCATCGCCAGTCACCATCCGCTTCGATTTTGTTGCGATTCAGAAGCGATTCGTCAAGCGATTCGTTTTTGCGTCAAGTCGTGTGGCACCCATACAGCGAGCTTCTTTTTGAATCCAAGCATCTTCAAATGGTTTATTACGGTTTGATGACTCATGCCCAGCTCTTGGCCGATGCTACGGCTGCTACTATGCCGGTCTCTTTCGATCAATTCAGCGATTTTATCGCAATTTTCGACGACAGGCCTTCCGGACCGTGGCGCATCTTCGATCACCTCTGCACCAGAACGAAAACGTTGAAACCATCGTTGTGCGGTGGAAATGGAAACTGTATCGGGTCCATAAACTGCACAAATTTTATTGGCAGCATGAGATGCATTTTTGCCTTTATCGTAGTAGTACTGTAAAATATGCCGTATTTTCTCTTTATTTTGCTCCATGTTTGCGACGCTATAACTCACGAACGACTAAAAACAAACAACAATAAATCAAACACGTGTTAGCGCGTGAAAAGAGCTTTCCATACAACGACGAATACAACTAGAACTACGCGCTTGCAAAGACAAGCTTGCGGAAATGCCGCAAGACTTTTTTGACAACCTTATATTTTTAAATTTCATTAATAGGCTTTTTAAGTTTATAATATTTTAATAGATAAGCGCGAAACTAAAAGAATCATTATTTCTGGGCTAATTCCATTGAGAACCTTAAGCGCATTTTTCTCAAAACGGTTTATAATGAGTTATGCCAGTCTCACTTACGAGCGATTTGTATATTTGTTATTGAGTTTGTTTTTTGCAAACATATGTAAATAACCAATGTACATCTTTCGACAGGACTTTTTATACGCAAAAATACTGCGAGAAGTTCAAAACAAAGAGAGCTGCAGAATAGGCGTTTTCGTTTGTAAAGAACAATTTATACTACAAACTTGATAAGAAATATATTAAATTGATAAAAGCTAGTATCAAAAAACTAACAATTTGACAATTGAAATATCAAAACGATACTAACAAATTGATCCAAGTTAGTATCATTTCGATATCTTGGAAATATCATTTAAATACCCTCGAATGTACCACGTGATACTTCCTAACAAACGTTTGTTTCAATTGACTTTAAAAAAAGGGACCTCGGTCGACAAAGTGCCAACTTCCTAATTATGATTTTGTCGCCAGTTCCCCAATATGACTAATAGTCAATTAAGCTAACGCGGCGTCGTTCTTGTGTTTCAGTGTTCGTGGTTCTGAGTTCAATTCCCCCCTCTTCTCACAACAACATTTTTTTTTTTAAGTTTCCAAGTCCACACACAAGTTTTGAAATGGTTTATCGTCTTGATTGAACGCATTCTTCCTCGCCAACATTTTCTTAAATGGTATATGGAGTTGTAATTAAAAGCCGAAGTCTTTTCTGTTATACGCCCACTTTACCGATTACATAGAACTCTGTTTTGAACATAGTATGCCAACGAAAACGGCCAAGCTTATGTAAATGTATAAAGAGTAGTAACCGATACTTAAATGCTGCCAGCTTTCAAAGTGTTTAGGAGAACATCGAGCTGGTAATGGGCATTTGCACCGCTACACTTTGGGGCGAATAGAGCGAATTCCGGGAAAAAATTGATTTTTTTTTTTGAGATATTGAAGAAAGTTTAAATGCAACTTGAAAGATTATTCAATTTTGCGCACAACACGCATTTAAAGTTCACCTTTCGAACTCGATTTTAAGGAATTTATAAAAAATAGCATTTTAATGTATGTTAGCAATCGTTTTTTATGAATATGAACTTTTATGCGGATATGTGGCGATTGGAAGTATTCGTTTTGACTATTCTTAGTTCATTAGTATAAATAAAATGTTCATAAAAAAAAAGAATATTTTTTTTAATTTTTGGAAATGGGTCCAAAAACTACATTTTTTTATTGTTGGATATAAAGTAGTTAAATAAATTAAAAAAAAAAAAGTTTCAACATTAAACTTTATGTCGTGAAAAAATTAGCGTGCCCTTTTTTTGCCTTTTCTGAGAAAATTAAATTTTAGTAAGGGAAGTCATTTTCAAAATTCAAATATCGCGCATGTTGAATGTTATTAATCAGCTGTTCTAACACCTGTTTTGTTTGTTTACTTTCTTGATATTTGCGGGTGGACTAAATTTGAAAATACTTTTATTAAAATAACCATGGAAAATGAAGCAGGTAGTGTATATTTTAGTGTTTTGCTGGCAGAAAATGATATAGTCGAGAAAGAAATTCAGCGACTTATTAACACTGTGATGCTAGTGGAAGGCGTTGAAGTTGAAGTAAGCCATCAGTTAATTCTTTCAATGATTGACGGAAAAGCTTGTAAAGAATGGCAAGCCAGATCGGAAGAGGACAAAGAAATTGTTGCCCAGACAAAAAATCGAGTTCAAAACGAATTCAAGGAATAACTAGGCTTACTTATTGATCTCCCGAAACCTGGATTTGGAAATAGTAACGATGTTAACACTGCCAGGCTATTTTTTCAAGACGCAGAATTGACTGCAGAGATAACTAAGACATCGATTTACTAAAAAGAATGCACACTATATTTATTAAAAGTTGTTTCATGCAACTATGATATTAATATAGACAAATTCAAATAATTGCATTTTGCATAAATTTTTTATTCATGGCCCGGAAATAATTAATTATGTATTGCTCCCAATTGGTCAATTAACCGAGGAGGCCCAGGAAGGACGAAACAAAGATTTCAAGCTTTACAGAGAACATTTTTCGAGAAAATGCAGTCGGGAAAAGTGGAACCTCGTGTTCTGACTAGAATGTTCATTACCTCGGATCCTTTAGTATCAAATCAAAAAAATCAGCTTAAGATCTGTTAGAAAATGTACCTGTAGTTCAAGAGGAGTACTCTAATTCTAATAAGGAATAAAGAAAATTGTTGAATATAATACGAAATTGGTCATATTGTTTTTTATTATAATTATCTCTAAAATCTAAAAAGTTTTGAAAATTTAACCCGATTATTCCAACGAAAGCTATATACTCTTTCGACTGCGAAAAAATATCACAGCATTTTCTCATACTTGGATTTTTCCCAACACCCCCAAATCTGAAGTTATGGGAGAAAACCCGCTTTTTGCTATTTTACCTCAAATCAATAGATATAACTATCGAATGAACCGTCCGATTGTTCATAGCATTATCAATTTCGATAGCGACGAAGGGAATCTAAAACAATTTAATCAATGGTTTGACTAATTTAACGCGATGGCTAAGAAATGCGGCTTACAAATCTGGCATTTTTAACTTTTTTTGAGAAATTTGTACTTTGGCCATCTTGGCTTTGCTAATGTTAGTGAGAGAGATTTCCTCCCCGCTTCTCACACAGTACATTAGGCGAAAGGAACTGATGATTTGGTAGAGGTACCAATGAAACAGCTGTATGTCTACCTAGCCTCCTTTGTGTTGTGTTGTGTTCCTGCTTTTTGAAGTTATGTGCAAACCTAACGAGACCTAGAGCCAGCGTACTATTGATGGTTTAAAAATTTTTTTCGCAAAAACAAGGAAAAAAAATTTTTTTTTAAGCTTAGTACTCAGACAAACTAAATCGTCCGCTAGCGGAATTCACAACTTATTCCGATGGGTGGGCCAGCGTACGGTGCAGTGTGACTGTTCAACGCCAAAACACCACCCTTCATCAAAATACCACCAAATGTGAAACAGTCACACTGCGCTGATTTGCTTGCATTTGAATTTAGTTAATTGTTTTTGCAAATATTTAGGGATTTTCGGAGGATATATGGAATGTAGAAGTCATGGGCAATGCAAAATCTTAGCATTGGTTTCAAAATATGCCAATCGAAGATTTTTGTCGAGCTTTTGCTGCTGACATTCCGACGGATGGGTGTCCAAAAAATTACAAACAATTTTTTCTGCTACCAACCCATCGGAATTGAATCAGCTGTTTGTGCCTGTCATGTTAGCGGCACTACGAGATTTCCGATGGGTATAAACGAAAATTTTAGTTTGTCTGAGTTCGACCGAGCGTAGGAGGCCTGTCGGAATTTTACGAAAGCTTTCCGACACCCTTTTTATACCCGTTACTCGTAGAGTAAAAAGGGTATACTAAAGTCGTGCAAATGTATGTAACAGGCAGAAGGAATCATTTCCAACCATATAAAGTATATATATTCTTGATCAGCATCAACAGCTCTCAGAGATGGTAAGAGATAGAGGTTTGACATGTATGGGACAAATGCTTCTTTTATCTACAAGCATATCAAGTTTGTTTTTAATTTTTGCCACGCCCCCTCCCGCCCCCGCCATTTTGAAAAAACGTTATATCTCCTACAGTTTTGAAAATAGAGGATTCGCTTACTCTAGAGATAGTTAGTAATTAGCAAAATGATTCGATTTGCCGAAACAATAATAAAGATCGGATGAACGGTTCTCAAGTTATAAGCAAAAAAGTGAAAAAAACTAAAAAAAAAACTGTTGCATACTTTTTGGGTGGTCACACTAAGGAACGCGGGAACACTGTTAAACATGTTTTTTCATGAGTAACGGGTATATCGAAGTCGGTTAGAGCCGACTTTAACTTACGCTCTCGTTTTTATATGGAGTTGACACCCAGCTAAATCGATTTAGTTTGTCTGAGTACTAAGCTTTAATTCTTAAAAAAAAAATTCCAATAAATATTTTTAACTTTTAACTTTTTTTTAATACTTTAATCCTCTTAAAAAGATGGCATCAACATTTTTGTGATACATCGCTACGCTGAATTATGGCGCGATTTTGGCCATTTCGCTCCACTGTGCCCTTGGTTGGAGTATTAAAAAGAATTTGATACTCAATAGTTTTTAATTAATGACTAAATAGTGTCATTTTAATGATTCCTTTTTTTGGGTGTACAAACAACCGGTCAGAATTGCTTTCCTCAATCCTGATCTTGTAAGCTTAGATGTGCTTGTCCCCTTTGATATGTGTAATAAGCATAAAATTAAATTCTATGTGCAAACGTTCTCACGAAACCCGATCGATCTCTCGATATATCATTGTTAATTCCGGTATCGTTCGACGAAAGTCGAAGGTCCGATGAGCACATAACTTGATTGGTCATCAGAAAATCTCCTTTGTGTGCTTTTTGTTTTGGTTCTAGTGCTTTATATTGAAAGACGGAGTATTTGTATCGCATCCATTAATCTACAAAATTTACCCATTCTTGACTCACCATCCACATTCTGCATCCAGAGGGTTTCGCTCACATTGTTGATATCGGTGACATAGGTCACGGGAAAGATCCACTTCATGTGCGGCACCACCTTGTGTTTACTGGCCAGTGCAGAGGGTGTCGCTGTGCTGGGCACTTCAGTGGCATTTACTGAAGTCTTGTTATAGTTGTTACCATCATAGGAGTCGTCGTGTATGGCCAGAAACTCGGCTGGTTTGAAAGGCCGTTGTGAAATCGAGATGCTGTTGCCCATTTTGGTGACCGTGAGCAAAGGGAAACCCGGTTGATGCGTCCACAGGTTCATCATGTCCTTGATATTCTTAGAACCGATGGCTTTCTTGGTGCATATGGTCCACAGATCTGTGGGTTCGGCGGTCTTGAAGCGATTCAGCTTGAGGAAACTGCCCAAACAGCCGCGGAAACGATCCTCCCCAACGGCCGTGTGCAGCATGGAGAAAATGGCTGCCGTTTTTTGCACAAAAAACTCCTCGTTGTTGCCGTCATGGCTGGTGCCGTTCATAATGCTGTCCCAACCTTGAATGGCGTCTATGTCCAAAGCAGCGGTGGCCATTTTGAGTAAGTACATTTCGCGCAAGGGCCAACTCTCATGAAGCGGCGCTAGCGTATGTATGCCCAGGTATTGGATGAGACCCTCCCACAGCCACACATCCTTGAGCACTTTGCGTGAGGTGATGCCACCAAAGAATTGACGCACCATGGCCTCGGCTATGCGAAGAGCACTAAACTGATACTGTTCGGTGGTAATGGAGCTGGGATCTGTCAGAAACGAGGTCTTCAAAGTGACCAAGCCCAAGGACGAGATCAGATTACGATCCAGCGAGGGTAAGGCCACAAAGTCCACCTTGGTCAGGGGATAACTGATGTCCAGCCAGGTTTGCAGATACTCCAAAACGTCGCGCGAGGTGTGCAGTATGAAGGAAGAACGCGTCAGCAGATCCCGCGGGGCATAGAAGGTATACGAGGGGGCGCGCTTAATGGATGAACCGGTGGACTGGGATAAAGCGGTCAGATTTGATACCTTGCCATTGCCATTCAAGGTCATGGGCAGTGCTGTGCTGATCGGCTGGCTGGCGTTTGGACGCGGCGTCAGATTCACATTCAACGAGTGGGTCAGGGCAGTGATGTTGCGCACCGGAGGATTCTTGCTCTTCAACTGCGTGTAGTTCAGCAATTGGGCAGATTTCTTGCCTCCGGCTGCGGTGGCAGGAGCCACTGTAGTGGGTATGTAGGCAGCGGAGGGTTGCAGTGATTCGCGTTGAAAGTCGCTGACCACCCAGGCCACAGCATCGGCGGGCAGGGGTGGGGTTTCAATGAAATCATCGCGAAGCTTTAAAAGAAAACACCCAGTAAATCAAACGGTAGACTCAAGTGGAAGGGTCACTTACCAGTCCCGTGCCCATATAGAAGCCCACATCTTCTGTGGTGTGCACTATGGAATTCGATAGACCTATATGGAAGCGATCCCGAAACACTGAAATGCGAAACGGAGCACGCACATGTGGCTCATCGAAGCAGGGGAAGGCTCTTCGTGCACCATTCGGTCGGAATACGGTGGCGGCCAGCAATCTGTGGAAGGACATGCTAACATTAGACTCCTCCATTAGTTTCAAGGTAACTGTTTCACCTTTCAATCCCATTGGAGCTCTCATACTGATCCACATAGAAACCCTCTGGCTCGGGATTTAACTTCGAATACCAACGTAAATTTAAGGTATAATTTGATTTCTTTTTTAGCTTCTCCTTCAGCTCAATGTACAGCTGCTGCCGTGGCGGAAACTCCAGTACCTTGACAATTTTCAACGCATAGCCCTTAGGTCCAGGGGTAACCAGTGCCTGAAATCAATAAAAGAAAGTTTGTTAGGCTTCCATAATATCAACAATCGAAAATTTCAACAAGGATATTATATATAGCGAGACCAAAAACATCGTATATCGCTATTTTCGAACTGAAAAGTTTTTATAGAACGTCTTCACCATAAGACTGCTAATGAGCATTGTAGTTAAGGGGGTATTCTTCATGTACAGAATTTTTTTTCAATTATTTTTTGTTGTTACTTTTTTGATAGCTTGGATAGTTAAGAATGTCGCCTAAAAAGGATTTTTTGAAATTCGAAATACTTTAGAAGATATAGCCTTTTTAGTCAAACAATGTCTTCGCTAAAACAAGAAATTTTTGATTAAATAAATTTTTGGAGTCAATTAAGCTGTGAAATAACGGCTGGTTCTTTAATTTGTATGGTTACATGTTGTCGCCTCAGATCGATATCGATAGTTAATCGACTTTTAATCGATAATTATCGAAGGCTGTGCCACACAATCCTCAGACTGACTAATCCGCTCAGAAACTAGAGCTGCGGCCGTATCCAAAAAAGGCAGAACGGCACGCAGAGCAGAGGGAGCTGCCAAGCCACTTTTCTCCAGTTCTACTAAACCGATTTTGATGAAATAATATGCAATCGACGCAGAATTGTCACCATTCTAGAACTGAATTTTTTCATTTTGGATTATTTTTTTTTCCCCAAAAAAGGAACTTCAAACTTTAAACGCGTTTATCTCGAAAACACGTTTTTCGAACTGGCGGCCACAATTTTTCCAGTTACACTGAACCGATTTTGATGATTAAAACTGAAATCCACGCAGAATTGCACCATTCTGTTCTGAACCTCATAAACTACAAAAAAAGTGGGCAAAAATCAATTTTTCATTTTTTAATGGCCAAATTTTTTTCGAGGTTCAGACCAGAATTACATCTATACTGATTATAACCCCGTTTTTTTTTTTTCATTTCACACAACCTGGAGACGTGGAATCATGGCCGCCAGCACTTAAACTTTTTTTTGGACACCCACTAAGATGGCCGAGAACTTTTGGAACAGCCCCCTCATCGAAGCAGTAAAAATTTGATTGTTTACTTTAATCTGTTTGTAACATTAAAAACTTCATATAAATTTTTTCATATTTTCGAAAGACAACAAAAATTCTCAAACAATTGTATATGTTCAAACGCGGTGTCCCGCAGGGATCGGTGCGTGGACCTCTTTTGTTCTGAATATATGTCAATGACCTGCCAAGTGTATTGTAAAAATGTAATGTTCAGTTATAAGTTAGTAGGCTAACAATGAACAACACTCCAATAGAGTATGTCGAGCAAGCCTGCAATTTAGTTTTACATTTAATACATCTCTGACATGGAAAGATCATATTATCAGAGCCACAGGCAAATTGTGCGGAATCCTCAGAAATCAATATCTGATGGAAAACGAACAGACAGAATATCTGATGTTTCTGTAAATATATTTAATTTACCACTGCAATCGTGGATGGACGAGAAAAGTCTAGTTCTCTTACACATAATAGTTTGGACTCATGAACCTCCGTACATTTAACAGAAACTTAAGAAATAATATTGTGTGTAAAAGACTAAGGCTTGCATTATCAGAAAAACACTTTTTTATCTATGCTGTTCGCGGTTGGAACCGACTACCACATGAAATTAAGACTATAAGAAACGCCACGCCATTTAGGACTAAGTTAAAATCATACCTACGAACCATAAACCATTGAAACGAAAAGTAAATAAATAAGGGCATTTCCATTCTGTCGAACGTGACCGTCGTACATATTGAAAATAAAAAACGAGAAGGCCAAGCTAACTTCGTCTTTGCCGAAGTTTTTATACCCTTGCAAATGTTTTAATACATCAAAGTTTAAGAACGCCAGCATTAAAACAAACTATTTTTCTAAATAAAACACACTTTTCGACCGATAGTTCCTATGACAGCTATAGAATATAGTCATCCGATTTTGACCAAAACTTTCAAATCTTTGTAAAAGCGCATAATATTAATAATTGCTGAAGTGAGACACGTTAACATTAAAAACAAAAAAGTTTTTCTCATTAAAACCCATTTTTCGACCGATAGTTCCTATGACAGCTATAAGATATAGTCATCCGATTTTGACCAAAACTTCCAAATCTGTATAAAAGCGTATAATATTAATAATTGCTGAAGTGAGACACGTTAACATTAAAAACGAAAACAATTTTTCTCATTAAAACCCACTTTCAACCGATAGTTCCTATGGCAGCTATAAGATATAGTCATCCGATCCGGTCGGTTCCGACATATGATTCACTTATTTCCTCATAGCTTGAGAACCGCTCATCCGATCTTTATTTTTTCTTTGGCAAATTGATACATATTGCTAATGAGTAACTATCTCTAGAAGGTACGAATCGTCTATCTACAAAACTATGGGAGATATGACGTTTTTTACAAATTGCGGGGGCGGGAGGGGGCGTGGCAAAAATTGAAAATAAACTTGATCTGCCTGCAAGTATAAGAAGCATTTGTCCCATACTTGCCAAACCTCTATCTCTTACCATCTCTGAGATCTGTTTGTTCATACGGACGGACGGACAGAGATATCAACTCGGCTTTTGATGCTGATCAAGAATATGTATACTTTATAGGGTCGGAAATGATTCCTTCTCCCTGTTACATACTTTTGCACAAACTTAATTTACTCTGTGTACCTTCGGTACAGAGCATAAAAAGACAAAATTGGAAGCCATTCGAACGTGACCAAAACAGAAGTTGTTTTCGCGAGCAGCTATACAAAGACAAAGTTTAGCGAAACCTAACACAATAACTACGCCCAAATAGTTTTAATATCTTATGAATGAATAGATCTTTGAAATGGACAGTACAGTCTGGAGTACATTTTTTGTAAAAAAATATTTATCTCTGCCGATACGTGACATGTCGAAAGTGACATTTTTTCCATCATTATATTTATGTGGTTTCTGCAATAATGCGAAGCAAAAACTTATAGTTAATTGCATTGCCATAGTTTGTCATGGTTTCTTATGCAAAAAATTAAGCAAAATTTAATGTTAAAATTGAGATAAGTTACGCTAGCACGGCCGTGAAACCGAATATACACAATAGGGTTATTAGTAAATGTAAGATTAGCTTACATCAGTTTAATTTTATTCTTTTCCTATGAAAATTCGAAAAAAATTTAGTGTTTTTAACCACTTTTAATTTTTTGGCCCAGGTTGACCTTTTTTTTTTGAAATATTTTTAATTATAAATGTTTATTAAAGATAATATAAAGTAGGGACTATAAATGTTTCGATTTATTAACTTCTTTGGCTATCGCTCTAAATTATAAGTATAATCAAAGACCAATATAATCTCTAAGATGCCGAACGCCCATACAATGGTTTTGCAATATGCAGAATTTTGTTTTGGTGGCGCCGAAAATCGCGCTCTCTCCGCTCACACAAAGTTGAGAGGGTCAAAATCTAAAAATAGAATGCACTTGCTTGTGTGAGTAATGCTTGAGAATCCGTGTGCACTCTTGCAGTCGTCGGCTGTCGCTAAATGCGTACAAAAACGCGGCTGGCTCTAGAGCGCTCTCTCTCTCTGGCTTCTGGACAAGGTTTCAAGAGAGCGAAAAGCCAGATGAAAAGCCAGGGGGAAAAAATCGTGAGCAATAAAATCGTATGGCGTTACTCATCTTCATATTCTAATGTCTTTGGTATAATGTACTTGTAGCGTTAGGATGATAAGCCTATAAATAAATAAAGAAAGAAAGACACTAGTAGTGTTTTTCTGTTCGTGTAAAGTATTGTGCCGAACTTAATTATTATTCCTTCCGAGGCTGGCCTTAAAGACAAACAGATTTCGCTAACTTAGAAAAAGGTGTGAATGTGGGTTACACTCACGAGGCCTTGATGTGAAACATGTTCCTAAGATTAAAGAAAACGAACAGGCAGTATAAGCACTAACAAAAATTTACATACACTTGCAGCTTAGTCCTCTCTATTTTCCCTGAATACAGTAAAATTGTCAACTACCCTGCAGGGAGTGTGGCTAGTTTACCAGAAAGGTATCGTTCGCTGAAAACTTGCAACTGGTGGCGTTTTCTATCCAAATCCATGTATTGAAGTCGTCAATTTTACACAGGAATGTGACAATTGTCCCCGGCAGCAGCCATTTGCAACCAGTTTAATGCCAGATGGCATAGGCGGGGGAGAATCGTCCCCTCCAGCCGTTTTCAATCAGATAAATACCAGTTTACCCCTGTGTGTTCCTTAGGACAGTCTGTTTGTAGGGGAGTGACCGGAGACGGTTGTGGACACACTTACGTTTTTCACTAATATCTTTTTTCCGAGTCAACATTATGCGGTGATATGAACATCATTGTAAAGCTAGAGACTCTAGCTAAGTTTACTCTGAAGTAACCTATTGTTCAAAACAAATGGAAAAAAATTTGCAGCCATGTATATGAAGTGACGATTTTTGGCCAACATTTTTTTGTACCTGGTTGTGGACACCCCTGTAAAATCGCTAGAAATGGAAAAATATGAAGTAAAATGGCCATGAATTGATGAAAAAAGAACGTTTATTTATTTAAGAAGCCTTCAGTGGCAAAAAAATAATGGCCTTCAGTGGCATAAAAAAAAAAAAAAAATTATGGCCTTCAGCGGCAAAATGAAAAAAATTATATGGAAATGCAATTTTTGCATGTGAAATAGCTGGCGCATTTAAATGCACAGGACGATCGCAAACATCGCAATGGATCGAATTTGCAGCAGTCAGTTTTTTTTGCAAGAGCACGAAACAAATCAAACAGAAGTCGACATCTTCGTCTTCTTCTGATGACGAAGACGCTTTCTTCTTGGCATCGCGTTTGGCCGACGGCTTGGCTGGTGGTGTTGCCAGTCGTTTCCTGGCCGGCCACGTTTCTGGGGGGTCTTAGTCTGGTGCGACGCAGAATCACGCTTGGCTGCGCGCTCAGCTGATTTTTTTGCCTTCTCGCGCAAAACCTCGCCGCTTTCCGGAGAAGTTAGCAGAGTGGTTTGCATTGGCTTGCGACTATTTCGGAGAAGTTCCTTGCACCGGCCCAATTTCATCCAAGAGTGATAAGCGGCTAGCCGAAGACGCTCGTGAAGTGGATGTTTCGGGGGAGTTTAACACCTCTTCTTCTCGCCCTATATTGGGATCGGCGGAAACGATGATACGACCCTGATTGTCTTCATCAAGATCAGTTTCTGTGGCGACTTCTACTGCATTTCGTTCGACAGCTTCGGAAAGAGCATCAGGGTCAAACGGAACAATACCGAGCTTACGAAAACCGGACTTGATTGTTTTTGGAGTCAGTGCCAAGTCGAGTGTTCTGCACATGAACGAATTCCAACAAAACGGAATCAACAACGGACGAAACATCTGCAAAATTTGCTCTGATTTTCTCCAAATAACGGATCAAAGTGGTCCTTGGCTGTAGCTTTGACGGCCTTCTTATCGATGAGGCATTGCTTAATGGCATCGACAAGCCTATTAAAATTTATTTTTTTTTGGTGTTGACATGGCTAAAAATGCACAAAAATTCACAAAAATGCTGTTAAAATATTTTACACTAACATAAACAACGATATTTGACAGTTTTATGGTCAAACACACGCTTTAAACCCAAAAAACGAGGGAGTCCACAACCGCTGCAAAAGTGTGTCCATTCTTGGAAATGGTAGCCATTTTTATTTTGTACAGCAAATTTACACGACACAAACATTTTACTGAAACTTGATATTACATCACAAAGTACACCTTATGCACTACATCACAAAGTATATTACTCACCTCTTCTCAATATTTTGCTTCGATTTAACGCAGTGCGGAAATTAAAAAAAAACGGCAAACCCGGAAAAATTTTCACGATTTTTTTTTATTTGCTTACACTTCGGTATTGGCTCAGATTATGTGTACTGTCAAAGTACAAGCATGGCGGCATCTGTTACCTGCCAAAAAATAGACTGGGGTGTCCACAACCGGAGCGTGTCCACAACCGGTGACTTTACCCTAGTATATCGACAACTGGCGGTCAACTCATTCATACCGATTCAACGAAACCCCATGTAAGCATCAGAGCGAAATGGAAACTATTTAACGCTGTATGTAGAGTTGTTCAGACCTATGCCGCACAGGTATGGGGATAGTCTGAAGACATATTTCTTGAACAAAGCGAACGAACACCGTATAATTTAAGTTTTACCTTTTGTATTATTTTAGCTTAAGTAATTTATATTATATATAAATATATTTTAAGTGAACCATTTGCCACTGTGATTAGCGTTATAAATATAAGTATATCAATACTTGTATCGCTGAGAAGAAACTTAAATAAACTTAAACTTAAACTTAAAAAAAAAAAAAAAAAGCCCTTAGGCTGCCACCGAATACCCCTGGATATGCCTGTGTGGATTATGCGCACTTCTATACCTTGGATATGTAGGAGAAGCTCGATTTTTGTATGGGGAAAGTCGACTGCGGCATTTTCTTACAACCGAAATAGTCAAGAAAAACGTTTTTTGGGCACAAGAGCTGGATAAGGTATGCGCTTCTCTCGCTCTTAACTGGAAAGATGTTCTAAGGTCCGTTTAAGATTGAAATAGAATGAAAAATGTATATATATAATGGAAGCTCTTTGACAGAAGACGCATGCGGAAGGGATGACTCTGAAAGGTTCCACGAGTATTGGGAGGGGCTGGCATCCTACTTAAGACGAGAGCGTAAGTTTAAGTCGGCTCTAACCTACTTTGATATACCCGTTACTCATAAGAAGAAATGAATTTAATTAACGAGTTTAGCTGGCTCTAGGTCTGAAAAAGTTAAGTTTGTTTACAACTGTAAACAACTTATGCATTATACATCCCGCGAGACAATGTTGCATTGTTTTCAGACATATGATCAGCATTTTCTTTTAAAATTATAACTTTATTGTTTTTAACAATACAACTTAATAAAGGGAATGGAGTTCTATATTTTACTAAATCAAACCCGGAATCGAACCGGGTATCGAGTCGGTTAAATAATGGTTTAGATCCATATCTAAGAAGTTATTCAAGCTATTTACTTGCAATTTAGACTTAAGGTTCAGATCCGGTATCGAACCGGTTTTGAACCGGATCAAAAGTGATTCAGAGCTCTTTGCTATGGTCATTCGATTTGGATTAATTTTGGCAGAATATAGTGTGGTAGCATATAGTTTTGATCAATGTCGGAGCGATAACATCGAAAACAATAAATGTTTTCTACCTATGCGGTTATGACAAATATGCAGCATGTTTGTGCAGAAAGAGTTTTTGTGCAAGGTTTGGTTAAGATATATTTAACACTGACGGAGGCGATAGCATAGAAACAGACGGACGGATGGACGATGGATTCTGTATGAACTCAACTCTTCATGCTGATCAAGAATATGATGCGTTCTTTAATGAGTTACAAACATCTGGACAATTTTTATATACCCTCTGCAAGAGTGTAAAAAGCAGTCTAGTGCTCATAGTAGATTTAAGAAAATTTCTTTTCATAATGTTCATTTTGATTTGATTTAATTCATCTCTAGAAACCAGCTCTAGATTCCAGAATATTAAAAACCTTAGTAATCCAAGTGGGACCACATTGTGATCAGTGATCCCTGCATCAGCTGCAAAGGCGCAAAGACGTACGCGCTGCTTCCGAAGTTCCTACACATTAACTCAATTATGAATGTTGCCTGCACTAATTTCCACTTGATGTTGTCCGACTCCAGCAAATTAGCATCAACTGTCGAAGCCTATCTTTAATTTCTTCAATTGAGGTCTAAATATAATAGAACGCGTCCTGTGAGTGAAAGATAAATTTAACTGAATGAAGTTTCAGTTAGTGTCCCCCCCATCTATTCATGTAAGTGTCGAATGTAGCGCATTATTTTCATTTCGTTTTATTTTATGTTCAAAGCATCGTTGAGTAACTTAAAGAGTTGGCAGATGGGCACCCTGAGGTTGGAAGCCATTCTCATCGGCAATATAGTTCACCGTGTAGGTCACTCCGTCATCGCCAACAAAAGAGAAAGCTCCCTTTACAGAAATAGCTTCGTGTTCGGAACCAGCACCGTTCAGTTGGCCCTCCGCGTTGTGCTTAGAGCCATCGCTGGTCTCATACCTGGAACAAAGTTTGGTTACAAACACCTTTAAACGATTCTTTCTTTTTTAACTCACGCATAGCTGTAACTTTCAGGGCCTACATCCGATTCATTGCGCAGTGTTTCGGCGTCCCCATTGGGTGCTGGGGCAGCCAATACGACAGCCAGGCAAGCAGCAAAGACAATGGCAATTGAGTATTTCATTATGTGATTTCTTTTGATTTTTTAACTGCGTCTTGAACTTGTGCCCGTGTGACAGTTGGTTAGTTTGTGATGATCTCTGGTGCTTGTCTGGGCGTTTTTATAGTCGATACCAAAGACGGCGAAGCAAAATTGAATAATTAAATTGGCTTGAAAAGCGTACCAAGCCAAGGCTGAGCTAGAATAATTTTTGCCTAATCAATTTGGAGTGATAATTATGTAGATACTCGTATGTATGCGACATCGTTGTATTATGGTTTCCGGTCAAACTGGAACTCGAACTGGTGAACTGCAAACTATCGGGTGTTTATTGATTATAAAAGATGCAAGACCCAAGACCTGAACTTGAAATTACTACCAATAAAGATAAAAAAAAACATAATAATAATTTAAATTTATACGAGAAGGCCCAGATAACTTCGTCTGTGCCGAAGTTTAAATACCCTTGCAAATGTATTGAAATGTTAGAGTTTCAGAACTCCTGCCCCCATGGAATATATTTTTAATGCTAAATACTATACTAAGAAAGCAACTAAAGAGAAATTAGTAAATGTGTAGTATACGAACCTACTTAACCGCGAATTATAAAGAATTAATATACATTTAATTCGAGGCGATCATCCATTCCAAATATGTGAATTCTTTTCGACAAATGTCAAATAAATAAGAAAACATTACAATTTTTGAGCGATTTAACCACAGAGCTTAAATGCAATAGCAAAATACAAATGAAGATATGTTATACTTAAAGGTAAAATTTCAAAATTTGCTATACACATCCAGCAAAGTTTTTCAATGTTTATTGAGCGGTTTGTGCATAAATTAAACCGAAATGAATTTCAGTTTCGGTCACGGAATTTACCTGTACAGCAATCGGACAAGCAACCTATTCCCGTTTTCCATAAAATGTAACCGTAATCGAAATCGAAGAAGTTAGAAACCGCAACCGATTCGTTGACAAAACTTTTTGAAAAATTTCGGAAACCGCTTGTGAAATGTGGATTTGAATAAATTTTCGATATATTGTTCTGTTTTTGGGGCCATTATGTGGCAATTCGCATTGCTCATTCCGCCAGAGTCTTTCTATGTTTTGTACTTGGACTTTTGTTAGTTCTTATTGGTCCTTGTTGGTCTTTCTACCTAAAATTTTAATATATACACAGAGGGAAAAACCTGTTCAGAAAATTAGTTGCCTTCCTTAAAATCAGAACAAGTTGTTCTCAATCGGATAATATTTGCTTTAAGCAACAACAAAATTTTTCTGAAAAACTGATATGAAACGTGTCAGGTGGAGTGGGTCGTTGAAGTGGAGGGAGAAGCAGTAGGCGCGTATATCCAGAAGTCTTGCCTCCCTTCAGTTCTAATCAAAACAGCCATATCCCCGTTCCCTATTCCACCCAAATGTTCGGAATCCGCCCACACCTGGTATTTCCAAGTGCAATTAAATTTGTTTCCCAGGTGAGTTTAAAATGTTCCTGAAAACGGATCAATATTAACTCAAATCATGTTCTCATAAATGGAACAATATCAACTCAATTTGAGTTTTTGCATTCTCAAAAAATAGTAAGGCCCAATATCTGTCTATTCTGTATACCACTATAAGATCTAAGCAAAAACAAAAATATGCAAGTGCACCTTCCCAGTTATTCAAATATATTTTAAAACAAAAGGAGTTCAAAGCTATAGGAAATACATTACTTGGAACAGGGTATTTTGCTGTCGGGGCACTCGACCGCAACACTCTTACTTGTTATTATTATTGATGTTCTCCATGATACCTATGGTTCCTAATGGTAGGGATGATTGTTAGTAATTGGGCCTGTGAACTGTTTTACGTAAACAAATTTATTAATAATGACAAAATTAGTGCTATTTAGTCCCTAGATGTAGAGTTACCAACAATATATTGCGCATTTATAATTATAAAATTTTTATAAATATTCTCTGTCAACGTGTCTTTTTTCTGCCAAAGCCGAAATCTCACTGAGTTCATAATTTTTTTTGCTTTTCTCTCTCGTTTGCTCGTTGTTCACTAAGCGTTCGGGGCTGACTTCTTTTCTCTTCGTGTTTGGTTTTCACGACTAAGAGAGATTAAACCGTTTCGCGATATGCCGACTTTTAACCTTACGAATAGCTGAGAAAATAAACAGTGAGTTTTCATGGTGACAAATGGACTTATTTCAGGCTAAAAAATTATGTAGTTACTATTTTCATGAAATTTCATGCCAACAAATGTACTTATTTTGGTAAGCCCGTGCTGCAAACTCCGACTGTGTCCTTGTGTGTGTGTCACAATTGTACAAGGTATTTCGAAGTCGGGCCACACGACTGCTAAGTTTTTATTTGTTTCTTCTTGAATTCTTAAGACGAAAACTGCTCGAATTTGAGAAGACAATTAATCTTGACTTTGAATTCCGTCTGTCCGTCCGTCCGTCTGTCCGTATGTCTGTCTGTATGAACGCGTCGATCTCAGAGACTGTAACAGATAGAGCCACAATTTGTGGCATGTATGTAGGTGTATACTGTACCCACATCGAGTTTGTATTAGATTTGGAAAATTCCTCCTCCTCCATATTTTAACAGCGAAAAACTGTCTTTCTCTCTGTATAAACGCGTGGATCTCGCAGAATATAAGAGGTGGAGCCACTAATTTTTGCATGTATGTAGGTGTGTACTGGACCCAGATGAAGATTGCACCACATTTGACAAATTCTTCTAACTGCGAAAAACTGTCAGAGCTACAATTTTTAAGCTTGAACCTAGTGACTTAATATATATTCAGTAAGACCCAATATCTGTCTATTCTGTATACCACAATAAGATCCGAGCAAAACCACCGAATATATGCAAGTGCGCCTCCCCATTTATTCAAATAAATTATAAAATAAAAGGAGTTTAAAGCTATAGGAACCAAATTACTTGGAACAGGGTATTTTGCTGTCGGGGCACTCGACCGCAACACTCTTACTTGTTTTGACATTAAATTTGCTTAATTTTTTGGAAAAAAGTGACTATAGATTACATGTACTTTCACTATCTAAAATCTTTCTGATGGTACAAAGGGCTATACAGGAATGCATAAGAAACCATGAGAAACTATGCCAATGCAATTAACTGTAAGTTTTTGTTTCGCATTATAGCAAAAACCACATAAATATAATGATGGAAAAATGTCACGTTCGACATGTCACGTATCGACAGAGATGAGAAATTGTTTTACAAAAAATGTACTCAAGATTTTTTAAATCAAATAATATACATTTCATAGAACTATTCATTCATAAGATATTAAGATTATTAGGGCTTAGTAATTGTGCTAGGTTTCGCTAAGCTTTGTCTTTATATAGCTTCTCCCGAAAACCACTTCTGTTTTTGTCACGTTCGAATAGCTTCCAGTTTTGTCATTATTTTGGAAACCGAATTTCCTTTGATCTACACTTTAACACTAATTAAAGTGTTTGCTAAGAGCTATATTAAACAGTAAAAAACGAGTTAAAAATTCGGTTTAATTTGCCTTTTTTTATTTTCAATTTGTACGACGGTCACGGTTCGACAGAATGGAAATGCCCATATCAACTTTTTTGTTCCGTTGACGCACTCTGATGTTCACCGTAGAAAACTTTTTTCGAGGACTTATTTATTGATATTTTTAATTGAAATTTTTTTTCAAAGATACTTCAAATGTTATTTACTGTGAAATAAACAAACAACATTTATCACATCTAAAAAAGAAAGCGTAAGTTAAAGTCGGCACTAACCGACTTCGGTATACCCGTTACTCATGAAAAAACATGTTTAACAGTGTTCCCGTGTACCCAAAAAGTATGCAACATTTTTTAGGGTGGTAGCGGGGAGGGCTTGATTCACTTTTTTGCTTATAACTTGAGAACCGCTCATTCGATCTTTATCTTTCCTTCGGCATTTCGATTCATTTTGCTAATTACTAACTATCTATCTAGAAGGTACGAATCCTCTATCTTTAAAACTGTAGGAGATATAACTTTTTTCCAAATTGCGGGGGCGGGAGGGGGCGTGGCAAAAATTTGAAACAAACTTGATCTGCGTGCAGATAAAAGAAGCATTTGTCCCATATATGTCAAACCTCTATCTCTTACCATCTCTGAGATCTAGGTGTTCATACAGACAGACGGACGGACGGACAGACGGACAAGGCTAAATCGACTCGGCTGTTGATGCTGATCAAGAATATAAATACTTTATATGGTCGGAAATGATTCCTTCTGCCTGTTACATACATTTGCACGACTTTAGTATACCCTTTTTACTCTACGAGTAACGGGTATAAAAAACACTGAAAATATGCCCTTTTTTATGCCCACAGCCCCCCTTCCTTTAGCATTCTGGCTGAGTTTCGGTAAGATCGGTCAATATGTAGATACATGGAGTTATGTGCCTGAAATGTTTGTTTGTTTTGATCTTAATATTTTTCAATCTACAATCCGCCGATAAAAGAGATTGGAACCAGGGGTGCGCACAAGTGGTTTGCTGAGTTGAGCTGGTTCACTGGTTCCGAAGGTTTCAGGTAGTGAGCGGCACGGCGAGGTTTTACAACAGAAATTAAAGCCAAACAAAGACATGGCATGACACGGCACTGCTAAAAAAAACCGGATTGCTATAAGAAAAACATTTTACACATTTTGTTCAAAAATTCTGTGATCGATTTTTTGATTTTTGGCCTATAGACGCCACCACTGTGCAGTAGGGAGCAGTAGTTTTTAAGTATTTATTTAATTTAATCCCTTAATTTACTTTCTTAATTTATTTTTTAGTCCCCTTTATTCGTCCCAGTGGTACCCAGGTGTTAGTAAATTGTTAGAAAATATATGTGTTTGAAAGTGAAAACAATGTTTTAAGGTAAATTTGTTTAGGGGTGAGATGGCAGCCTGAAGATTAGTATCTGAACCTATGGTAGGGCGCGTAATGTTCTAGCAAATAATGCCATCTATCTACTTTGCCAAGTATTTGTGTTTTGTGTGCTAGCCGTGGCAGGTATCTAAAAATATATAAATTTTTGTTGTTAGCCGACCAGTCCAGCTATCGCGGTCGTACTCATCTCTGAGTCAGCCGTAAGCTAGCCGGTGACCGATAGTTGGATTCGTTGGACCCATGAAAGAAGGTCGGATCATAACAATTGATACATTGAATTAAGATCTAAATAGCTTTATAGCATTCGGACTTCTGAAAGGATTCATTCTAAATTCCTGAAACCAAACGATCAACTCTTACTTGTATTTTATGGATGGTATTGCTGGCACAACATTTGATAATTAAAAAAAAAAATGGATATATTGCTGAATTTATTTTCCCACCATGACATATTGGGTCAGCAATATTTGTAAGCCCTTGCAGAGAGAATATGAAAATTGTCCAGATGTTTGTAACGCCTTGAAGGAAGCATCTTCGACCACATAAAGTATGTATATTTTTTTATCAGCATGACGAGCTTAGTTGATATACTCTCTTTCTAAGCTATCTCCTTAGTCAGCTTTAATGTTATTTTCACCAAATTTTTCTCAATGCCTTTAGGCACATTTGTCGGAACCGGCCGGATCGATTGACTATAGCATTTATTTATTTATTACCAGGTACCCGGCGTGTGTTGCTACGCCGCCTTTAAAATTTTAAATACAAAACGAAGAAGTGAAGCTTACATGATAATTGCCATCTATCAAATCTTAATCTAGCAAAATTTTCGATTTTTTGACTTTTCGATCTTTATCATCCGTTCATAATTATCTAAAATCCTTATAAAATTTTGCGAATTTTGTCATTTTTTGGTCCGTTTGATCAACACGTCTCATTAACTTATATAAGAATTTTTGCCAATTTTTAATATTTTTAACCGATTGACCATTATACATTTTTTGTAAATTTTGCGATTTTTGTTACAGTTTGATCTACCCCACATATATTTACCCTACCCTCTACTATTGCAGTCTATCAAATCTTGATAATAATTTTAGGAATAAGAAAATATTGCAAATTTCGCATTATTTTTAATTGTTTAATTGATTTTTTTTATTTGATCTACACCTCATATTTACCCATCTACATGGCGATTTCCAAACTTCTCAATATTATGGACTGATTAATCTTTCGCAAATACTCAAATGAAAATTTTGAAAATGACGAGATTTTTGGTCTACAGAATAATCTTAGGTCCAATGAAAATGTAGGAAAAATTGCCATATGTTTGCCCGTTTGATCTACAATTCCTGTTTTCCATTGGTGCGTTTATTCTACTCCTACTATGTTTACCCGTCCATCAAAACCTTATAATAAGCTCTTTCATATTTTAGAATTATATAATATAATTTTTAATATTTATTTTTGCCTGTGCTTTCGAAAATACTCAAATGCAAATTTGTCAAATTTCGCGGTTCTTGGTCTACAACTCTTATATACGCGTCTTCAATTGCCATTTATCCAATCTTCATAATTCTTAAGTACTGTAAAAATTGTCTTAATCATTTGATCTAGTCCTTCTATTTACCTCTTCTCTTATAATCTAAAATCAATCCATTTTGCTTACATTTTGGAGAAGAATAGCGGTCAATGTACTTCCCTTACCCGAAATTCTCCATTTTTTTAATTTTTTTTACAAAATAAAGTTAAGTTTTTTTCGATTTTTGGCTCTGTTCATTTAAGATTTTGGGGAGGGGGTGGGGGAGGGTTGATCACTAGACTGGTCCACAATTAAAAAAATTCTGGAAATTGCAAAATATCCCGACGGATTCTGAAAGTTTGACACATAAACATAATTTCCATATTTTTTTCGGAATTTTCGTTGTTGATAAACCCATGGCAAGAAGCCACTGAAGTTTGTAAATTTGACTTAATTCTGGTGGCCATGGCTTAAACGGCAAAAGCTGAAACTTTGCACAAGTGTCTTTTTTATGGTCTACTATAATATAAATTTTTATTTCCCGCTTACCGCGCATTTATCGACTAGCTCCCATAGAGCAAAAAAAAAGAATTTGGGATAACTTCTTTGTTTGTGATGGTACATAAGCCAAAATTCACAAGTAGTGTTTTTTGACTGTCCTCCATATAATATGTAAAATTCAGAAGAAAACACATAGCTATTTGACATCAGCAACCAGTTGGATAAAAATTTCTTCTATGAAAATCTCGCATCATTTGTAAGCTACAACCACCAAATTATATATTTATCAGTTCTAAATGTTCCCACACAATATATTTAAATTTCAGCACAGCTGCTTCATTTTATCAAGTAGCTGCCCTAGAAAGTGTTGCTCTTGAAATAGAATCTAGTGAGAAAACTTCTTTGCTATTAAAGGTACCTTAATGAAAATTCATATTTATTAATTTTTTATGTACTTCTCCATTATATAGCCAGAGTTTGGGATCATCGGCACTTTCCAAGTTACGAAAATCTCTTTAAGAATTTAAAAACTTTGAAATAATCAATTCCACATAGTGTTTTCACTCAGATTTTATCCCAGATAGAAAATTAAATCTTGTTTAATATCGCTGCATTTTGAATTTATCAATTATAATGGCTTCATCAAAGTACCATTTATTGATTTGGCATTCGACCAATCGTTTAAAAAAATCCTAACCCGTCGCGTGTTTTGCAAAATCTTTTTTTATGTTGACAATAAGAACGATGTGGATTTTAGTGCAAAGTTATTAATAAAGAAACTAAGAAGTTATCCCACAATTTATTTTTTAAGAGCAATCGTCTCTATGGGAGCTAGTCGATAAATGCGCGGTAAGCGGGAAATAAAAATTTATGTTACCAGAATTAAGTCAAATTTACAAACTTCAGTGGCCTCTTGCCATGGGTTTATCAACAACGAAAATTCCGAAAAAAATTGGGAATTATGTTTATGTGTCAAACTTTCCGAATCCGTCGGGATATTTTGCAATTTCCAGAATTTTTTAAATCTGGACCAGTCTATTGATCACCTTAACACCCCCCTATCGACGCACCTCCACTGTGACTTCTCACTTCGTTAATAGCAAGTTTGAACTAAAATCGGCTTTATCATCTACAGAAAAACTAGTTTCGCGAGGAGTTCATAAAACCATAAATTTTCATTTCGGATTTCAAATATTATTTAAAATGATTTTTATTATTTACATTCTCCTTCCTATTCGATAAAAAAACCAAAGATTTTCAAACTCAGTGACAACACGGATTTGTGTGTTTGTAGTTGAAGTCAGCTGTTTGGGTGCCACGTGTGAAATTGACAGCATATATTAACCAATTTTAGGGCGTCAGCTTTAAAAGTTAAAAGCACAATAAAAAGTGTTAAAACGCAAACTATTAGTAGACAAAACGAAAACAAAAGTGGCAAACGATTGGACCGTTTGATTTTGCACCGTTGCACTGTGGTCCGAGCGCGCCCCGCCTTGGACAAAACCCAAATTTGATTTTTGTTAATATAACAAAATAAAAAAATATAAAAACTTAGTACATTTTCATCAAACCAAAATTCAAAATTGTATTATAATTTTGCCAAGAAGTTTGCAACGCATAGAAGGAATCATCTCCGACGAACTGGTCCCTTAGTTTTAAAAATATCGAGCTTGATCTTCTTTTGACTGCACGCTGCTAATATGCCCGTATCGGATGACTCCTTCTTGTAGCTGCCATGGAAACGATCGGTCGGAAAATGAATCGTTTTTGGTTTTCAATGTTAGCGCTTTTAAACTCCGTCATTATTAATATTATATGTTTTCAAACTGATCTGCAAAGTTTGGTCGAAATCGCTAACCGTTGGAGCGAGCTTTCTTGTTAATGTGTAATTTTAGTATGACCCTGAACAGTGAAATATTAGTTTACAGATCGAAAGTATTCAACTTAATGAGAAACACTTTTTGCTACAACTTTCTCCTGTTCTATAAAATCGGGTTTTTTGCAAACGAATTCCTGCTTAAGTTTAAGATATTATTTTGAGAGAAAGATCAAAATCAATTATTTACTTGAGTCAAACAAACACAAAAAAGTTTTGCAATCGTTGAATTTTTAGCATAAAATACAAAAAAAATTGGAGCACATCGGACAGATAAGTTTTATGGCCCGCTATATGAAATAGTGTGCTTAATCGAACCATATTCAAAAAGTCACTAAAGGAGCCTAAAATACGTGTACAACTAAATTTCGGTTGAATAAAGTAAAAACCAACAAAGTTGGTGCAAATCGGTCAGATTGGCTATATGGCAGATAAATGAAATATATAATGAAATAGTCCAAATCGAACCCGACTTTGTTAGTCGTATTATAAGCTTATAAACGGATACAAACCAAATTTCAACTTAGTAGCATAAAAAACAACAAAGTTGGAGCTAGTGTGCCAGATCGTTTATATTTCAGCTATATGAAATATTGGTCTAACTTGAGTAATTGTTTCCAAGTCCAAAATATGCTTAAAGGCCAAATTTGGAGTCAATATCTTATCAACTATATATGATTATTTGCCTCGGCAAACTTCAAAGATTTTTTTGAAGTTAAAGTTTTTTAGGTTACACCCCTAAGCAGACCGAATTAAATCTGCAACTTGTTCCACTGGGTTCGATTCGGTACCATGGGTTGGCCTGAAAAATTGCTAATCAGGCATGTTCTCAATTAACAAACTTTTTGGAAAGTAAATCGAACGCAATTCTGCTTCGGTTTGGTTTTCGTGTTCTCTGTTTCGAATGCAATTGCTCTCTGTTTTAATTTTTGCAAACCACCGGTACAAGCGAGAATGGCACAAGATACACAATAGAGAAACCACAAGTTCAAGCGAAACGATCGAAAATGAAAACTGTCGGAAATGAGAGAGGCTGACTTTTTGGTTTCGCTCTTCGATTTTTGTTGGCAGTGCCTAATACTCGACTCAGTAAACCAAAAAAAATCTTTGTAAATCAATTAAAAACTTAAATTTCCCTAACAATGTCTAAATTGATTACAGAATTAAGAAAAGTTAACTTAGTTGGCAATTACTTTTAATTCCAGCGACGAACAACAAAAATAATTGGCTTTACAGCCTCAGAGGGCCAAGCCTTGTGTGCTTGAATTCTAAAACAAAATTTTAAAATTATTTCATTGTATAATTTAACTTTATCAATTGTTTCGTCAAATTCAACGACTCGAAATTAGATTTTTGCTGCTAGATTTTGGAAAACGAACCACTGTGCAGCCGCAAATATTGTCAGTTCACTCCGCATTAATTTAGTGAGCTGAGCTTTACAAGCAAGGTCGTGGCTATAGTTGGAGACAATGATGCGTCAGAAAAAAAAGCGTGTTCCGTGGTTCGCTAACCCGTTGAATTTGGTTGTGCAAATTTGCATAAACAATCTGCTTTAAAAGCAATTCTTACCAAATTGCAAGCGGTTTTGGGCGTTTTTCAAAAAGCAGCACCATACACTGAAGGAAAAATTCTATGAAATTTTAATATTTACTCTTTGACTTTATATGGCAGCTGGACTCTTGTCGACACAAAAGACACACATTTTGTTTTTGCAGACGTCTGCGTCCAACGCCAAGCGAGTCTCGATAGCGCACACTGCACCTGTTTCGCCGTCTGCTTGTGCGACCAACAGTCAGCACATTCGAAGCTCTTCGAAGTGAGGTAAGGTTTGAATTTGGAATATATTGTTGAATTATCATTCCAGCGCTACAAATATAATATTTGCAATTTGCTTGTTTTTGCATTAGTCACGACTGTTTCATTTTGTTTGAAAATATATACATATATCCTTATCCTTAATTCTAAACATTGATTTTTGGTTAATTTATGTATATAATTTTTTTATATTACATAGTTTTTATAAATTTTGTCTTTTCAGTTGCGTTCTTAAAAGTTTAAGCTCATGTGGAAGCCTCGAGACGACGATGAAGTTTTTTCTCGAATCAATGCACACTGGGCCAGCGGTCCTCAAAGCGGCCCAAAAATATGGCCGAACTGACTGTTTGGGAGACTGAATAAAACGACTGTCGGAAATGCTTTTGAACACATATCTATTTTGTGCCGAAATTTTGAACTTTTTTACAAAATGGTTTTAGAATGACACAAGTTCAAAGATGATTTTTCTTAAAATTATTGCTTAAAATAGAAAACTGGAAAAACAAAAGCTGCCGGAGTACAATTTATTATTTCAAACTACGGACTAGATTGCAACAACATAATAAAGAAGAGTTTTCCTTCGGAAGCGTTTACATAAAATTGGAAAAGAAGCTCAAAATTTATGCGATTTTTTCCATTTGGCGTGTGAAACATGGAAAACTATTTTCCTTGAATATTGCACTATAGCTGGAGGTATAAGCGGCTTTGCTTTGCTCTGCAAACGGGGATGCCACAGAGAGCTGAATCTCTCGCCAAAAAAAAAAATCCTTTTTTTAGTTATGGGAAATGTTTTGATTGTGTTGTGATGCATTTTTAAATTATAATTCAAATTTTTTTCATATTCTCCATAAATATAATGAAGAATTCAAAAATTTGTTGGCGCCAAACATGAGGTATAACTTGCAGGCCTGCCAAGTAGATGGCGTCACCATCGACAGAGGGAGCTACTGGGAAAAGAGCTTTGCTAAATCTCTCAACAAATCACGGGAGGTTTGAAACCAACCAAAAGAAATTTGGCATCTAAAAATTGCAATTCGATTGGAATTTGGTTGGAGGAGGTTTCTGCGGCACCCCCGATAAAATTGTTTTTAAAATTGAATTGTAAAAGTATGCTTTTGTTCTCGAAACCTCGGAAATTTGCCATAGACAATCATAATACGAAATGGTTAAAATGTGTAGCATATAAATTGATATTTGACAAATAAATTGTTTTTTTGATCATTAGATTTGTTGTTTTAAATAATGAATCTAAGTAGTAGGCAGGTAAAATAGATGAAAAAAACAGCGAAAGTAGTCAAATTGATTGAAAATCCTCGACGGGATGGGCAGTCAAAGTCAGAACCTATAGTAACCTATAACTTATATTAACATAACCGTTTATCAGTACCGAAAGAGACGCAAATATATGGACTATATTTAGTTTTTCCTCTAAAATCAATTAAATTTTTTTGATGAACAAATAAGAGGAAAGAAGAAAAGAGTAAAGATTTTAGTTAGCTGCGTTGCGTCTTTCTCGTTCCTCATCTTTCCCTCTAATTGTTATGCCAATTTGTTTGCATGAAAACGCATGTTTTCACACATATGGTTATTTTTTGCGCGATCGCCTTTTTTAAGTTACTCTCTTCCTCTGAATGTGATTGTGTGTAAAAAGAAAGGTTTTAAAAAATTTTTTTATGTAATACAGGGTTGTCCATATTCGACGGACCCATCTGGCAACGCCATAACTTTTGACAGAGATGTCAGATCGCTTAATGACATACCGCGTTTGAAGCGTCAGTCCAAGCAGATTTTTACCATGGAACAATACACGCCACGCGAGCGCTCTGAAATATTTGAAATTTACATTCAACAGAACAAGTCAATTGTGAAAACTCAACGTGCTTTTAAAAAATTAAAAATTAAGCCCATTTCACATTGAATGGGACCGTAAATAAGCAAAATTGCCGTATTTACGCCACTGAAAATCCTTAGGAGATTCAAGAAGTGCCTCTTCATGACGAAAAAGTCACAGTTTGGTGCGGCGTTAGTGCGAAAACGGTCATTGGGCTGTTTTTCTTCCAAAATGAAAATGGCCATGCTGTTACCATCAACCAGGAGCGTTATCGCGACATGATGACCAATTTTGTAATGCCAATTATTCGTCGAAAGCGTATGAGGCAGTTCTGGTTTCAACAAGATGGCGCTCCACCGCACACAAGTCGCATAACAATCGATTTTCTGAAGAAATTGTTTCCAGGCCGTTTGATGTCGAAAAGTGGTGATTTGGACTGGCCACCGCGTTCGCCCGATTTGACGCCGCCTGACTTCTTCTTGTGGGGATATTTGAAGTCAAAGGATTACGTTAACAAGCCAAGGACCGTAGAAGAGCTCAAGGACAACATTCGTGAAGAAATAGCCGCTATTCCGGCCCAAAATGTTGGCGAAATCGATGGAAAATGCTGCAAAAAGGGCACAGTACGCCATCAACGTCAGAGGCGGCCATTTGAGAGATATCATATTCAAAAATTGATGTAAACAAATCTACTTGGAACAAATTAAATGATTAAGATTGCCAACCGCCAAATTTTTATTTTTTTCTTTGATTTTTTTAAAAAAAACATGGGTCCGTCGAATATGGGCAACCCTGTACATACATACATACTCAGACTTGTTCTCAATTCCACTAATTTTTGAAAAGTAAATCGAACTCAATTCCGCTTCGGTTTTATTTTTGTGTTCTCAATTCCGAATGAAATTTCTGTCTTTATACTTCTTTTAAACCACTGGTCCAAACGAGACTAAATACCAGAGGTCGCATAAAACGGTCCCCCGTTTGCCTGTGTCAGAAAACGACCGCTTTCGCGCTATCACATTTAATAAAGGTCGGTAACCAACCGCCAACTACGCTCTCTGTCTCTCTTTGGTTGTGAGAGGAGAGAAACACATTTATTTTTAAATTTTTCTGTCAGGTCTGGCCGGGCCCTTTTGCCAAAATTCACGCATTCAAAAGGTCTTTTTTGTATGTATGCATCGTTGTGTAAGCATACAACAACAACAATATGAATGTGTGCGAAAAACTATATGCCTTCTCTCTTTCTTTCTCACGCTGACTCGCTCTCTGTTTATGCTTAACTCTGGCGCTCTCTTGAGTCTGCAACCGAATGAAACAACCTTTTTAAAGTTCGGTCTTCGTGAAGACCGCATTTGATGAGCGATTGACTGAATTGGGCCTGGAATGGGGTTGCTCTCAGACCGATCGGTGCTGTGTGTTCAACCACGGCCACCGAGCAGTGAGCGAAATCGCTGCTTAAATTCGGTTGAGGGAAGACCGAGCCCGTTTTGTTTTTGTTTTTTTGGTCAGTGACGTGAGCAGAGCGAACTGAACATTGGGTTGAGAGTTATTTGCGAGCTATGCTAAATACATTAGAGAGAATCCGCAATTACAACCATAACGATCGAAAATGAAGCTATATCTCAGAAATTATATAATCTATCATATTAATATTTGGTCTGTAGGTTGGCTGATTCAATTTAGAAGTAGTTTAAGTCCACGTGTTTGACCTTTTACAAATCTCAAAAATTCCTTAAGCTATGAACAGGAAATTTGGTGTGTGGGTTGGATATATAGATTTTTAACCGGTTAAGCCCGACTGTAATATACTCTTTACCTGCGAAAGTTTTTTGATTAGTATGTATTACGCTGCTGCAGTAACAAGTGAAATCAGCGTTACTGCAGCGCTGCGCCAGCAAACTTTCTTTTGCTTATAACTTGACTATTGTTCATCCAATCCTTACCAATTCTTTGACGCATTGATAAATTATACCTGCGAATTGATTGGGCTCTAATACGGTCTTTTAGTTTCTTAATAATACAAAAATTTTGTTTTTGGTTTTGTTTCTAAGTTTTAATGGATTAATTTTAGGAAGCTACCCTTTAAAATCCTTGAGCTTATAATTGTTCTTAAATTTTATTGAATCAAATATAATTAAAAAGATGCAAAGTCCAAGAAGGTCTAACTTCTCTCCATAAGCAAAGTGATAGAGCTTTTGAATTTCCTTGATATTGGAAGTATATTTTGCACCAAATCCCATAACTAAGTATGGATATATTTGCAATAACTGAGAGAAATTTTAGCGTATAATTTGGCCGATGCGAAGATTTGTGTACCACATACTTCACACTATTGAAATAAGAAGTCATCGATAAACTACGGCGTGATACATTATGCATCAGGTGGCAACGCTGAGACATCTATAAAACCATTTCGCTACTTAAGTCAAATAATTGTAATTGTAATGGTCATTAAACTTTTCGATTAACAGCCCTGACTCAGACGAGATGCAATTAACTTCAGCACAATACTTAATTTTGAATTAATAAAGTTGCGAACAAATTTGAAACAAGCATAGTTTCTCATCTAGGTAAAGGCCGTTTTTTTTCTCTGAGTGTAGACGCTCTACACTAACTGGCATAATTTGTCATTCCTCCACTCACCTTCTCGGTGACATTCAGGTCCTGTATATGCAGCACAATGAAGTTGGTTTCCTTCTCCACGTGCAGATCGATGGTTACTTGACCTGACACAGCAGAACAGAAAAAAAAAACAGAACAATGGAAAATCGCATTAAAAATCTCTTAATTTGCAATCGAATGTCCCCAATGACCCTCACCTTTCACATCCAATGTCGTCAGATTGGGGTGTATTGTTACCATATAGCGCAGCGGTCGCGCACTGTGGGGCAGCGTCTTCTCCAGCCAGGGGAAGGGCTCGCCATTCGTTGCAATCGGATTGAATGGCAGTGTGTTGTTCTCTTCATCCGTTTCATAGCCAGACGCAGTTTTTGCCGCACAGGAACAGTCTGCAAAATACGCACACACACACATACACAATGAAAACCAGTGAGTTGGAGCAAAATGAATGACTCTTGATGGGATTGGGGAATTGCGGCTAAGCACATTGATGCTTCATGTTAAGCAAACTGCATTTTACACAATTAACAAAGAGGGAAATGAACTTAAAAATATAACAAAAAAAAATGGGAGAGACAAGGGTATTTCTAAAAAAAGTTTGTAGTTATAAAAAAGCTAGCATAGAATCGGTGGAAAAAGAGATTGATTTGGGAGCAATTTGTTAGCATACCAAGTTACTAAATGGTGGGCACAGTAAACAAATAAAACTAAACTAAAAAATACTTTCAATCATCCAATTTATAATTAATTTTTAAGTTTATACCTTGGCAAAACATAATTGTCAGTATAAGGCTGCCTTCACACTGGTCGACACATGAGACATGATTTTCTAAATTTGAATAGCTTTGCAGGTTCATAGAATTTCATGGGGGCATTGCCGGCCTACTAGATATCGTGGGTCTTGAGACGAACAGTTTGAAGGCAGCCTAAGAAAGAATCAGTACTTTAAAGTACCGATTCGGGTGCTTCTATTTGGTGTACCAAAGGAAGTACAAAAGTGTGCTATTTATCGAATTTATTTGGCTACGTTTGGTTAAAGCCAGAAATCATTTTGCTTTAAATTGATCCGTATCCCAATGCAATGTGATTGTATGACTCCTTTTCCTTTAACAAATTTAAGTCCAGCATCCATTTAGGAGAAAGGAGTCAGTCGGCGCGTCAAAACAGGTACCGAAACAACTTTTAACTATGCTCTTTTTGGTTGTGAGAGGAGAGAAACACATTTTTGTTTTTTTTTTTCTTTCTGGTCTGTCTTGGACCTTTTGGCAAAGATTGCGCATTCAAAAGGTCTTCTTTATTGGTAAGCGTCGGTGTGTAAGTTTACAGCAGAGTCCGGCACGTCCGTATTATCTTTTGAGTATACCGGAGTCCGGCACGTTTCTATTTTCTGTGTATACAAGAGGCCTCTGTAGCAGCGACGTCGATACACCCACAGTATACAAGCTTACACTGTTCTCTTTTGCAACAACAAACAAGTGTTAAATGAGACTAAACACACACCCGCATTGGCAAAATGGGCATGTGTGTTTTGCCGGTCACTTGTGTATAGTAGTGTACAAGCTTATTTTGATCTCTTTGCAACAACAAAATGAGCTAAATGAGCGTGGCTACACACACACACACACCCAGCGACAAAATGAGCATGTGTGTTTTACTGGCCCCTGTTTTACCGCAGAGACGGCCAAATGGAGAGAACAACAAAGTCTGCTTGTTGATAAACAAGAGAGCTCACTCCAGACTAAAGCTGTTTTACTTGAAATGCAACAACACGACTGACTGCGACTCGTGTGAGCTGTGCTACTACCCAGCGGCGCAGTGCTCAACGTGTTCTGACGAAATTATGCATTACGCCTGCCGAAAAAGTAATGCATTACAATTGCTGCTTTTCGTTAGAGAGATGGTAATCCAAAGTAAGCCAAAAAGACTGCGAACATTCTACATTACAGCAGATCGGCTTTAGCATACCTTCTTTATTACTAGTAATGCAAGCTGCGGACAACCCGTTTACAAAGCGGCCATGCATATGTCAAAGTAAAGCTGATTTTATGGGATTCGTAGTAGTAGTAGTTTTTATTTAAAAACTAAAATATAAAAACGAAATTAAAAGACACGTTTAGAGTTATACGAAAGGCTTGGTGTATAAACCGTCAGCCTGATCCTCTTACCATCCTCATGCTAGCACTACACACGGCTGCCAAGCTCGTCGCAAGATACCGCATCGTTCCCAGCGTAAAGATGGATTAAAGATCCCGTTCCAATTGTTTTTACTCTATTTAAGGGGGTATTCTCCATGTTCACCGTTTTTTTTAGAGTTTTTTATACTCTTGGAGAGGGTATATTGAAATTGTCCAAATGTTTGTAACTCACAGAAGGAAGCATCTCCGACCACATAAAGTATATATATTCTTAATCAGCATCAACAGCCAAGTCGATATAGCAATGTCCGTCTGTCCGTCCGTCTGTCCGTCCGTATGAACAAACAGATCTCAGAGATAGAGATTTGTCATGTATGGGACAAATGCTTCTTATACTTGCAGGCAAATCAAGTTTATTTTCAATTTTTGCCACGCCCCCTCCCGCCCCCTCAATTTTGAAAAAAAACGTCACATCTCCGACGGACCCATCTGGCAACGCCATAACTTTTGACAGAGATGTCAGATCGCTTAATGACATACCGCGTTTGAAGCGTCAGTCCAAGCAGATTTTTACCATGGAACAATACACGCCACGCGAGCGCTCTGAAATATTTGAAATTTACATTCAACAGAACAAGTCAATTGTGAAAACTCAACGTGCTTTTAAAAAATTTTAAAATTATTAAGCCCATTTCACATTGAATGGGACCGTAAATAAGCAAAATTGCCGTATTTACGCCACTGAAAATCCTCAGGAGATTCAAGAAGTGCCTCTTCATGACGAAAAAGTCACAGTTTGGTGCGGCGTTAGTGCGAAAACGGTCATTGGGCCGTTTTTCTTCCAAAATGAAAATGGCCATGCTGTTACCATCAACCAGGAGCGTTATCGCGACATGATGACCAATTTTGTAATGCCAATTATTCGTCGAAAGCGTATGAGGCAGTTCTGGTTTCAACAAGACGGCGCTCCACCGCACACAAGTCGCATAACAATCGATTTTCTGAAGAAATTGTTTCCGGGCCGTTTGATGTCGAAAAGTGGTGATTTGGACTGGCCACCGCGTTCGCCCGATTTGACGCCGCCTGACTTCTTCTTGTGGGGATATTTGAAGTCAAAGGTTTACGTTAACAAGCCAAGGACCGTAGAAGAGCTCAAGGACAACATTCGTGAAGAAATAGCCGCTATTCCGGCCGAAATGTTGGCGAAATCGATGGAAAATGCTGCAAAAAGGGCACAATACGCCATCAACGCCAGAGGCGGCCATTTGAGAGATATCATATTCAAAAATTGATGTAAACAAATCTACTTGGAACAAATTAAATGATTAAGATTGCCAACCGCCAAATTTTTATTTTTTTCTTTGATTTTTTTTAAAAAAACATGGGTCCGTCGAATATGGGCAACCCTGTAGGTGTATACCGTACCAAGATCAAGTTTGCTTCAGATTTGGCAAAAAAGGCTGCCTTCACACTGTTCGACACAAGACCCATGATATCTAGTAGGGCCCCATTTCCCCATGAAATTCTATGAATTTGACAAGCTATTCAAATTTAAAACAGAATAAAAAGCAGGACTACTAGAATATCAAGTCTCATGTGTCGAACAGTGTGAAGGCAGCCTTAACCTCCCTCACCTTTTAACCTCGGCCCAATATTTATCTATTACGTAAAAACACCGAAGATGTGCAAGTGTGCCGCCCCATTTACTTAAATAAATTATAAAACGAAAAGCTCGCCCATCAATAAAGATAAATTCAAAATTATGAGAAACATGTGAAGCCGTCGCAAGAAGTTAACTCCATATTGTCTTAGGAAATCAAAGCCATAGGAACCACATTACTTGGTACAGGGTATTTTGAAGTCGGGGCACTCGTCTGCAACACTTTTACTTTTTATTTTTGGCAACTAGCTTTAACTAGTTTTGTGTTTTTGTTATTGTTATTTTTCTTACAAACTAATTCTTTAGCGAGCACACAACAAAAAAAACGAAACTTGATTTTGTGGTACTCAACACACATTACTGATATTTTGCCAGGGCATTAAAACTTGTAGTTAGAACCGAATTAGGAAATTATAAATTTAAATCAAGTTCATCTATTCACATTAACTTAACAAAAATGTACGTTTTTGGGGCTCTAAGTGGAATAAATTAAGCACATGTTCTGATCCACAGATGAAACTAATGAGCGACCTTCTCTTACAATCGGCAAATGAGCAATGAAATTATTATTAAGAAATATAGAAAAGAATAGAAATAATTTGTATTCCCGATTTTCAAGTACTGCTCTGATCTCCTGGTACTCTTTTTGGGTATAAAACTACACATTGGAGTAGAGTGAATGATAGTAGAACTACAAAATGTTATCTTTCTCACTTCCATGACTTTATGGCTTATAGTTTTCGTTTCATTTTCGTACAGAAATATTATGAATAATTATAATACACTAATGAACAGGTGGAAAGGGTGTCTTTGGAACAACAAAATAATGACATCAACATGCCGACAGTGTTAGGTTTATATATATATATAGATAGATGGATTTGCATTATTATTTACCGGTTAAGAAGATTCGGGTTGAAATATTTGTTACTCACATTTTTACCAATCAAACAAGCATTTTTTAAGAGAAATTTTCATATATATAACATTTTGTTTTACGGAAAAACAAAGAGACAACAATATGAAAAGAGGTTGTAAAAAAATGATACAGACATATTTGGTATTGATAGTGTGTATATATATTTTTGGGAGAGGGAAGGAATATATTTTGTAAAAGTTTTAAGAATAAAGCTGGCCGTTTACATTTGGGCTGATGGCGCTTTGAAAACTTGAAACTAATTTGAGCCGCAATTGCAAAAGCAGAGAGTTGATAGAGTGGTTATTACTTTACATACGAAAGCTAGTAGGAAATGGTAATAATTGAATTGGACAAGCACTTACCAACCAGACACACACACACGCACACAAACTCACTGACTCACTTACTTCACAATGCAATTATCCTGCCTTGCATTTAACCCCATTAAGTATGCAACACAAGGTTTGTGCTTACACTCTGCATAATTCTATTGAATATTTTTCGAGCCCTTAGTTGTACCGTATCGGATAACCCACACACAAGCACACACACATGATGCAGTCTACGAGGAGCTTCATTCTATTTGCACTCAGATTATAATGACAGGGCCCTTGGTTTGAGTTAATATTGTTAAAAGCATATTACACACCCATCTGTCCGCAGATGCAACGGGTAGTTCGTCTGCATGGGGTGGGAACACGAGCAGCATATTGCCAGCATGTACTTAAACATGATTCAGTTACAACTGCCAAAGTGAAAAGTTGTGATTGCACCATGACACGGCCAAAATCTGCCAAGGTTGCTACCAAAGTTTTGGTGAAAATATTTTTGAAAAGTTTTATAAAAACTGCTAAATTTTGTGCATAAAATTTGTATAACCTTGCGGAGACTTAAAAGAAAACACATACAACCACCTTAAGTAAATGTATTCTTGTTTAGCATGACGAGCTGAGTGGACTTAGTCATGTTCCTGCGTCCGTCTGTGTCTAAGCTATCCTATCTGAGCAGCTTTAAAACAGAGTCCGGCACGTTCCTATCTACAGTGTCAGCGACAATATACGAGCGACAATATACAAGATTATACTGCTCTCTTTTGCAAAAACAAAGAAGTGCTAAATGAGCGCGCTCTCCCTTGGCTAAGCACATACACGCAACTCCAAAATGAGCATGTGTGTTTTGCCTACCGCTGGTTTAAAAGCTATTTTGACCAAACTTTGCACAATGTCTTGATATTCATGTAGGCTGTTTATTTGTTGAAACCAGCCAGATCTGTTCTGACCATAGGAAGGATCGGCCGAAAAAACTGGTTTTTTAGTGAAAAAACTTTGTTGTTTTCAATGCAATCGCTACCAAACCTCATATTTATAAGTATTCTAAACTCTTTCATAATTTCACCAAATTGAAAAACTGCCATAGAAAAAATAAGTCTTAGTAAGAAAACATTTTTTTTTGCTTTCAAGTGTCTTTAATATTGACATTTACTTGGTAAATGTTTGAAAATATTTTGAAATCTTTTTTACGTAAATTGTAAGAGCTGCAGAGCAGAAGTTGACTTTCTGCTATTTCTTTTCAAATTTTCTGAAAGGTAAGCTCATATAGTTTACTATAACTCATAGAGAGGCCAACCGAATTTAACACCGAACCGAAACCAAAGACTCAAACAAATAAAATTAAACTTACAACCCGAACAAAAACCGATATTTGGAATTTTTGTAGAACCGGCATTTGTAAAAAAAGGGCGTGTGTGCTTATACTTTTTCGCACGAGAAAAAGGGACCTTCAGTTTGACGCCGAATCCGAAGTTTGAAAAGTTTTCCACGGCTAAGCTGCTTCACAGCTGGCGCCAATAGCTGTTGAAGGTGACCGGATGTGTAAAAGCTATTTTCTAAAGAAAGAAAAAAACATTTTTATTATAAGTTTCGAGATGGGATCGAACCCATGACCTCCCGCACAGCAGGCCAGCACACTTACCGCTGGGCTACAGCCGACCTCAAAATCGGTTTAACATAGAAAAATAATTTCGACTTATATTCTTCATGTCCATAATGCAATTTTTAATTATCAAATTCATTAGCTGACACTAACTACTTTTGAGAACCGCTTAGTTTAAATTAATAAGCATTCTTCTTAGATTGTAAAGTGTTGAAAAGGCCCATTAAACTGTTTCTGAGTTGCTGGAATAGCAAGTATAGTTAACGCAATGTTTTTTAAGTCATTTTTTTCACCTTATCAAAATTTTAAAACATTTGTCGATGTGTTCGACAATACTAGGAGGAATCTATAACATTATTTACAGATTTGATATTAATATTTGTCTATTGCTTTCTACTGCTTTCAAAAACTCCTCTTCTTTGCAATCAGAAGTTGATTCATTTAAAACTCTCATAAAAAATTTCTTTTTGGAGCTTCAGCATGTCTGTAATGTGTAATGTGAAGTTAACAAAGTTTGAAATCTCGGGTCTTAGAGCACTGCAGTCAATGTTGGTACTTAGCTCATAATAAAAGAACGTTTATCGAACGATTATAGTAATAATCAAACGATTTCCGAACAGTTGCTCGAAATGAAAAGCAAGCGGAATAAAATCACTTGCTAGTAATTGTGAATCCTGTAGCTTTAAAGTATTTCTTTTGGCTGCAGCAATAAAAAGATATTTTGAACTATCAAATGTTATTAGGTGGAGCACTTTTCAAAGAACTCTGAATTAAAAAATCTTTAATAGTTAGTAAACGTTCGCATATTTTGTTAACCTAACTCAACCGAGTTCAATTTCAATTCAGATTTTTACAAGCAAAGATTTCATATAATGTGAGTACGGAGAAGTGTGCGAACTCTACTAAACTGCCCTAAAATATCGTTATCTACTAAATTTTGAGCGTGTGCAGCACAACAAACTGCAAAATCATGGTCCTCCAGGGAATTTATTGAGTTAACTTGGTCATTTTCCAAATCAAAAAATGCTTTTGAAGCACATATTCTTCATAGTTGCATTCCTTTTATGCTCTGCAGTTGTCATTTAAAAGTTCTAATGCTCGATCCATATTCGTTTCTTGACTTCTCTTCTTGAACTTCTTGAAAGATAGTCAGATTACAAGAAATTTCTATATTATAGAATTAAACTACTTAATTTGTTGAACCGAACCGAATTTTTACAAAAAAGTGAACCGGTTCGGGTTCAGGTTCGAGAAGTCAAAAATATTTGAGGTTCGGTTCAAGGTCCGGTTCGTCGGACCCAAAAAACCCGAACCGAACCGGTTCTAAGGGGTTCGGTTCAGGACCGGTTTGCAGCTTTGATTCTAATTCTGCTTACTATTTATGTAAATTTCTCGCATCAGCACTAAATTACAAATCTTAGGTTCCACTTTCTAAATCTAAAAAAAACAAATTGGATAAACCGATTTAATTTTTGACATTATTTGTCCGATCGGTGGAAAGGGGCTTGTTTTTTTGAGTGGGGGAAAGGGGTAAAATTTAATTTTGTTTTTTTATTTTTTTTTTTTCCCAAATTTAAATATGTATTTTTGTCTTTAGCAGGCTATAACTTTGCCAAATAAACTGATTAAAATGCCATAAAAATCACAAAATTAGATCATATGTTTCGCCATCTGCTCAGATGGCGAAAATCATACCCAGAAAAAATATATATATAAAAGAGTTCAACCTGACTGACTGACTGACTGACTGACTGACTGACTGACTGACTGACTGGTGACCGTCGCACAGCCCAAACCATAAAAGATAGAAACATGAGATTTTCACAGTAGTTTTATCTAATGCTGAAAGTGAGTACTAAGAACGGATTTTGGAAAATTCGGTCGGGAAATGTGGAAAATTCGAGGAAAACTGTTGTATGTAACTTTTTGTTTTTCATCCGATCAAGTTCAAACTCATTTTCAAAGATCTATATGAAAATTCAACAACAACTGCATACCAAACTTCCGGAAAATTCACCCCCTGGGTGGAAAGTGGGTGGTCAAGGTTGTATGGGCGAAACTATAGTTGCCAGCGATTTGCTCCAAACTCATTTTCAAAGTTACACATAATAAAATATAGGAAACGTAACTTTAAAATTTTGGAAAATCTATCCATGAAGTCGGAAAATTCACGGAAAACTGTTGTATGAAACTTTTTAGTTTATTATCCGATCAGATTCAAACTGATTTTCAAAGATCTATATGAAAATTCAACAATAACTGTGTACTAATTTTCAGGAAAATCCCACCTGGAAAAGTCGGAAAAGGGTCGGAAAAGTTTGTATGGTAAACAATTTTTTTCATCCGATTGACTTGAAACTTGGTTTGCAAGAATAGTACGAACAATAATTCGACACATATTTTCGCGATATTGGAAAACCCGCCCACGAGGAAAATGGCCGGAAAATTCTGCATGCAAAAAACTATTTTTCATCCGATTGACTTCAAACTCGATTTGTGAGTATAGTAAGTGAAATAAAATGAGATGTGATTTTCCGATGCTGGAACATTTGACCCAACGGTCGGGAAATTCGTGGAAAACTCTGCATGCAAAAAACTATTTTTCACCAGATTGACTTGAAACTCGGTTTGAAGGGATAGAATACGAAATAATTTGTGATTGCAGTAGTACGCGAAATAATTCGACACGTGTTTTCCCGATTTTTGAAAATCCGCCTACGAGGAAAATGGCCGGAAAATTCAGCATGAAAAAAAAACATTTTTCATCCGATTGGCTTCAAACTCGGTTTGTAAGGATTGAATTCGAAATAAATTGAAATGTGATTTTCTGATGTTGGAATATTTGACCCAACGGTCGGAAAATTGCCGGAAAATTCTGCATGAAAACAACTATTTTTCATCCGATTGGCTTGAAACTCGGTTTGTAAAGATAGAATACGAAATAGTTTGAAATGTGATTTTCTGAAGATAGAAAATTTTACCTGAAGGTCGGAAAATTGCCGGAAAATTCTGCGTACAAAATAAACTATTTTTCATCCGATTGGGATGAAACTTGGTTTGCAAACGTAGTATGCAAAATATTCGACTGACTGACTGACTGACTGACTGACTGACTGGTGACCGTCGCACAGCCCAAACCATAAAAGATAGAAAGATGAGATTTTCACAGTAGTTTTATCTTATGCTGAAAGTGAGTACTAAGAACGGATTTTGGAAAATTCTATCGGGAAATGTGGAAAATTCGAGGAAAACTGTTGTTTGAAACTTTTTTGTTTTTCATCCGATCAAGATCAAACTTATTTTCAAAGATCTATATGAAAGTTCAACAACAACTGCATACCAATCTTCCGGAAAATTCACCCCCCCTGGGTGGAAAGTGGGTGGTCAAGGTTGTTTGGGCGAAACTTTAGTTGCCAGCGATTTGCTCCAAACTCATTTTCAAAGTTACACAAACTTTTTTGTTTATTATCCGATCAGATTCAAACTCATTTTCAATGATCTATATAAAAATTCAACAATTACTGTGAACTAATTTTCAGGAAAATCCCACCCGGAAAAGTGGGAAAAGGGTCGGGTTTGTATGGAAAAATTTTTTTCATCCGATTGACTTGAAATTTGGTTTGCAAGAATAGTACGAACAATAATTCGACACATATTTTCGCGATATTGGAAAAGCCGCCCACGAGGAAAATGGCTGGAAAATTCTGCATGCAAACAACTTTTTTTCATCCGATTTGCTTGAAATTCGGTTTGTTAGGATAGAATACGAAATAGTTTGAAATGTGATTTTCCGAAGAGGGAAAATTCGACTTGACGGTCGGAAAATTGCCGGAAAATTCTGCATGAAAAAAACTATTCTGTACTGTAGGTGGGAAGTGGATAGGATGTGGATGGGATGTGGGCGGAAAGTGGGAGGGATGTGGGCGGGATGTGGGAGGAATGCGGATGGGATGTGGGCCGGAAGTTTGAGGGATGTGGGTGGGATGTGGGGGGGAAGAGGGAGGGATGTGGGAGGGATGTGGGTGGGATGTGGAAGTGATGTGGGCGGAAAGTGGGTGGGAAGTGAGTGGGAACTGGGGGAATTGGGTGGAGAGTGGGTGGGAGGGGTGGGGTGGGGTTCGATTTCTGGGTTCTGTGGTGTATTATTATATCTAATATTGTTTGGTTCTATACTGTTAAAAGCGCAGCGAAGCGCGTCGGGTTATTTGCTAGTAGCTTATAAACTTACATATTTATGCATAGTGTGGCCTTCATAAATCCTAGAGTGCCAAAAATTTAACTTTTTCGTTTTTCCGCCATATCGTGGAAACAAGAGCTGATGGAGCTAAACCGAACCCAGTTTTGGAATCAGTGAGCATAACCTAATCATATTTTTAAATCAATAGGGCTGCACCTCACAAAGTTGGTCATTTTGTTGGCCTGTGTTATCGATAACTCTATCGGGAGTAAACTGGAACATAAATATGAAACTCTACATCAGGCTCTGGTTAAATTGGTTGCTTGCTAAACCAGCGATGGCCTCGCCTGGTCCTCAAGGGCCGAATACATTTCGCTATTCACACCGACACGAGCCGAACGCATGCCGAGAGCGCATGCTTGTGCCAAGAGAGCAACCAGCCTTAAAATCACTGGCCATCGGTCGATAAAGCAGATCAGAGCTAGTTTATGTTGCATAACTTTTGCACGCCATTTCACTTTAAAATTTTGGTGTTGACAAATTCTTCTCTAAACGCTGTATAAGACACTCAAATTTTGAGTGGTTAATTTGACTACGCCAACCGTATAAATTCTTTTTTTTACTAATAGAAGAAAAAAATGGCGAATCTATATAGTGGCTCAAGCATTTTAATGTTTCGATAGGGCGCATATGTTTTCTCGAAAAAAGTGTTTCAATGCACTATTAGGCCTTTAAATGAAAAAAATTTACTTTACTTTACTTTGTCTTCTATGAATTCTCTAAATTTTTTACTGAAAGATTACTAACTAGACTTTTATATACTTAACGGAAGAGTACTCTCAAAGCTCACTCAAGTTGTACGAAAACTATAGAGACTCCTCACTGATTCATATCGAAGCCAAGTATCTGAAAGCGTAGAAGTATGTGAAAGCATGCCCGACGATTGGAATCTAAGTGTCCTATGCCCAATCTTTAAAAAAGGAGACCCTGCAATTTGCGCCAACTACCGCGGGATCAGTCTCCTTCCCATTGCATATAAGGTTCTGTCGCGCATTATTTGTGAACGTCTAAAGCCGCTTATTAACACACTGATTGGACCTTATCAGTGTGGCTTTAGACCTGGTAAATCCACCACAGACCAGATATTCACACTACGACAAATCCTGGAGAAGACCTATGAGAGAGGCATCAACACACACCATCTTTTTTGTTGATTATAAATCAGCCTTCGACACGCCGATAAGGTCAAGGTTTTTCGAAGCCTTGTCTACCCTTGGTATACCAGCAAAGTACGTTCGTCTTTGCATGATGACGTTGAGAAGTACACAAAGCTCCGTCAAAATAGGAAAGAACCTTTCCGAACCATTTGATACCAAGAGAGGTTTTAGGCAGGGCGATACCTGATCGTGTGACTTCTTCAATCTACTGATGGAATATATACTGCGCCGGTGCCCACATGGCAAGAGAACGCCTTTATTTATAAAGATCTAATGCTACTCGCATATGCCGATGATATTGACATTATCGGCAAAAACGAACGGGCGGTAAGCAGGGCGTTTTCAGAGATTGAGAGGCAGTCAGAACTAATGGGTTTAGCGGTAAATGAGGACAAGACGAAATACCTAGTATCCGCGGACAAAAAGTCCTTGCGTCTTGGACAATCTGTTACAATGGGAGAATACAACTTTAAAGTTGTAGAGGATTTGGTTTACCTCGGAACGACGATAACCGGCGACAACAACATCAGTCTGGAAATCCGACGAAGGGTCACTCTTGCAAACCGATGCTACTACGGGCTAAGTAGGGAGCTCAAGAGCAGAGACCTCAAGCGAAGAACAAAATTAGCCCTATACAAGTCGCTTATCATCCCAGTCCTGCAATACGGCACAGAAGCATGGACAATGACAGCAGCGGAATGAAGCGGCGATTGGCGTGTTTGAACGAAAGATTCTTCGGAGGATTTATGGACCTTTAAAAGTTGGCGATGATTTCCGCATTCGAAATAATGACGAACTGTATGAGCTCTATGGGGACACCTGTCTGGTCAAGCGCATAAAGCAACAGCGGCTGCGCTGGTTAGGACATGTCACCAGGATGGACGAAGAAGCTCCAGTAAGGAAAGCTTATTATTCGAAGGCGGCTGACTACGGAGGCAAGCAGGGGAGACCTCGACTAAGATGGGATGACCAGGTTCGGGCAGACATTGCCAAGCTTGGTGTGACCAACTGGTCCCAGCTCGCACGGAGCAGAAGCGACTGGAGAGCATTACTTGCAGAGGCCCAGACCGTCGAACGGTTGTAATGGCCAATTAAGAAGAAGAAGTATGTATAGGAGGGATTTACCATAATTTTTTACCAACCGTTTTCTCAATTTTTGTCCGTAACAAAACATATATTTTTCAGGGATAAACTGCCTGTTCGATGTAAACATTTTGTCAGATTAATTAAATTAGTAACTAGCTGCAGTTTAGGCTAGACTTACGATAGTCACAGCATCTCATAGTGGTTGTCAAATTTGAAGTCAATGTTAAAAGCCCACTGATAATAGGAAGGTTCTTATCAAAGAATTGTGAAAACAACCTTTAGTTTTTTGCTTAGAATTCATACGTTTTATCATCGCTAAGAGAAAAAATATCCAACATATTTGCAGAATGAATATTGTGATATATACCCAGCCATTTATAAGTAAAGATAAAGCTGAATTTTAAAAATCCATGTTCCTATTCAGTATTCTTAACGTATTTTCCCTGACTTGTCATATAAAAGAGTTGTTTCTGTCTGACTGATTGGCAATCTACGCACAGCTTAAACGATAAGATCTTGAAAGCTGATTTTTGTTGAGCTCTTAACCAGATTTGATATCCTTATTTTTCAGCCGATTTAAATAAACATTCTTGAAATAAATGTTTAAAATTCAGATAATTTGCAATATGTCGCATTCGATTGACTTCAAACTTAACACTCGACTAACGCGGCGTCATACTTTCTATATAATTACTTCGAATATACAAAATATGCATTATTCAAGAAAATTATTACACACACACACACACAATACACTCAGACACAAAAAGAATAATCAAGTAACAACCCTTACATGGAACTGTTATTCTTGTTTTTGTTTACTTTTTTCTTCTGTGGTGGAAATATGTACCATAAAATAAAAACGAAAAGAAAATTGCAAACCGAAATGCAAATATGTACAATGCAACCTACCATTTTGCGGTCCAGCGTAGGCAATGATAATGGCCGTCAGGAGCAGGGAGCCAAGGACGATGCCGGCAACAAGAAGGGCGCGACGTTGCGAGCAGACAGCAACTCCGACGCGAGTCTGGCGACCACCGCTCGATTCGCCACCTGACAAAATGTAATTAAAATCAGAGGGAAGAAACGGAGAAGGGAAGTCACATTAAATTAAATATTAAATATTTGCCAGCTGTGTGTGGGGGTTTGTGGATGTGGGTAGGGCGTGACGAAGGGGAGTGCCATTGCAATTTGCCCATTTTACCTGAGAGAAATGCGCAATCATCCAGATCCGGATCATTTGTCATCTCGATGCGCTCGCGACGCCAAATTTTGGAACCTCTCTGACCACCGCCAACGACCGAAATCTTAACGGGGCCGATCTCTCTTTGCTTTCCGGCCAATACGTACGCTTAAGTGCGTTCACAAAAAACGCCGCGCTCACGTGTGTTAACAAATTTCGGTAATTGGTAATTGTGAGCTCTAAAAAAATGAAATCACGTTTCGATTTGAACCCTTTACCTCAGCCACCGGTCATTGCCACGTGCTGCTCATACTTTATTCAATGCGACGGAACTAGCACACACACAAAATTTGTCACGGGGAATATAAAAAAAAAAAACAACCTCAAAAACTCTCATCGACAAGCCGATAATCTGCTGCTCAAATACTCATAATTTATGCAGCATCCCTAAAGAAAGAAAAACAGACGCGAGGGTAGTTTGATAAATCACTGATATTATTGATGTGAAACATCTTTAATTTAGTATGGGTAAAATTTGATTTCAGCGTCACGTGACGCTGATGTGAGCATATTTTGAGTTGTTGTGTTAGCGGAGTGTCCCAGGGGAAGAGGAGGGGTCCCAGAGGAAAGTGAAGGAGACTTGACAGCGACTTGACAGCGACTTGACAGTGACTTAACAGTGACTTGATAGTGACTTGACAGTGACTTGACAATGTCTAATCAGTGACTTTACAGTGACTTAACAGTGAGTAATCAGTGACTTGACAGTGACTTGTCAATGTTTAAACATTGCCTTGACAGTGACTTATCAGTGATTTGAAAGTGACTAAACAGTGACTTAACGGTGATTTGAGAGTAACTTAACAGTGACTTGATAGTGTCTTGACAGTGACTTGACAGTAACTAAACATTGACTTAACAGTGACTTGACTTAACATTGACTAAGCATTGACTTGACAGTGACTAATCAGTGGCTTGATAATGTCTAACCAGTGACTAATCAGTGACTTTAAAGTGACTAAACAGTCCTTAAACAGCGCTTAAAAAGCTCTTAAATTTAGCATCATTTTCCACATCAAAGCCTCGTGCGTGTTCAGGACACTCACACCTATTTTTTTTTATTGAAAAGTTCACCCATTAGGAATCAGTCTGTTGTAAATGGCTAAAAATATAAAGTCCTGTAGTTCTTAAAATAAAACAAATAAAGAACGCCAGATCAATTATGAGAAGGGTGAGCTTCTCTGAAAGATGAACTGACTGCAGAACTTAATGCTGATCCCCTGCAAACATTTTGTCGGGTTCCGTATCTCTCTCGTCAAAAAGTGGGTTTGGCTATAGTTTGAGGAAATAGTTTGCTTGTAGTTTGCCGATGTACACAAACAATATAGATAAGGTTTTGCATTTGTAACATACAAGAGATAACCTAGTGATATGTGGTATTTCTTATTTCTCATCCAATCGGTATATTGGCGAAATATCGCTCAATAATCGCTAATTTTTATCATCCAAGCTGCAAATTGGCGATTTATTGCTTAACAATCAACAACAAGACCTTAAAGTGAGCTGACGCGCATTTTAAAAATTGATTTTTGGACTAAAACTGTTTATGGTTTGTTTATGTTAAAAATCCCTCAAAAAATTTTTTTTAAACTGCCCCGACGAGGATTTGACCCACCACTTCGACGTTTTAAAATAATGTTTTCCCGCTAGGCTACAAGGCTTGTCGCTGGCGCAGTGTCAAAGTGCTAAGTTAAGCACTTTGGATTTAAGCGCTTTCTCTAGCGTGAGCTGAATCGTCGTGGTTTAAAGGTACAGTAAGTAGTTTAAATTCAAAAACAAAATCTATCTACAGCTTTGAAAGGGGGCGGTTTGGGATTTTGGGGGGTGTATTTGGTATTCCCTTCCCTCCTACCCTTCCCAAGAATCACCCACCATCCTCCACCGCTCTCCTAATTAGGGTATTCTTTGTTGATTCAGTTAATTAAGGTTAGGAAGAAGAAACAAAATAAACACAGACTTTATCTTATCTCCAGGGTGAAACGCTTTCTTATCCCTGAGAAGAGACTGTTTCCTATCAGAGCCACACTTCTTCCCGAAGGGAGATGAGAATGCGATTTCGGTGGGCTAAAGGGATGCCTCTTCTGCGATAAAAAATGTACTAAACATTTTGTCGGGTTTCTTATCTCTTTTGTCAAAAAGTGAGTTTGGCGATAATTTAAGGAGAGAGTCTGCTGATAGTTTGTCGATTTACAAAAACAAAACACATAAGTAATCGAGTTTTTAACATAAATAAATAGAGATAAATAAGCGATATGTGATTTCGATTTCAATCGGTTGAATTTGAATACTTGAGTATTTTATAGTCTCTGCACACTGAGCACATATTAGAGGAACGCATGGAATTAGATGATGATGTGAAATTGAAATCTACACTGCCGACATCTAACATCTTACATCCGTCAGTCAATGTCTCAGAAATGAGTTGTATCAAAAAATTACACAAAAATATATTGAGAAAAAAATAAATTGGCATGAAATATATTTAACATTTGCTTAACAATATCAGGCTTATGAAGCTCGTGGTGGTGATTAAAAGGCAGAGTTTATTAGTCCTTATCCCGAAGGAAGATTATTTGGGCGTTTTGTGACATATTTTGCGAGTTCTAATGCTCCAGTATCTTTTTTGCTAATTTAATCAGAATCAGATCTAGTCCGTTTTGGTACATGGGCATTGGTATTATCGATGCATTTGCTGCTTGAAATTTCAGAATTAATGTCAATTGGGTCCTCTGTGTAAAAGGTGGAAAGATCTGCATCATGTCCGGAATGGGGCGAGCACCTATCATGATTTTGTCACATGTCATCAATATGGTCCTTAAGATAGCTTCTGTGCAAGGCGTTTTCAAGTCTTTTTCCTGCCGACTTAATATATAAAATATAAATATTTAATAATACATGACAAGTTTCTCTGTCACTACTTAATTTCATGAGGAACGTGTGGAAAGAAACATTTTGCTTCAAGATGTTAGATGTTGGATGTTGCTCAGTGGAAAAAGCCTATTACACGCCAGCATATATGGGTGAATGCTTTCAGACGGATTCAATACAAGTAACGCTTTAGTTAACTGGCTTGAGATGCGCGGCGCAGCACAGTCGTCTAAAACGTCAGTCACATCGTATTTTCAGTTCAAGGGGAACTGAGTTGGAATACCCCAGAGTAAGTAAAATTGTTAATGTAATAAAACCAGACCCGTTTTCAGAACGACAAAAAATTCCTTTCTTCACAGTATTTTATATAATTAGAAACACATTGGCTTTGCTTTGATGCTCATGTGCTGTTAGAAAGTGTTTCTTTTTATGTGAAATACTATGACGAAAGCAATTTTCTGTCGTTCTGATAACGAGACTTAAATACAATTTTTTTTAATTAGTTGTTTTTCGGAATAACAAAGTAATTGAGTTAAACAGCCGCAAGCTAGCAGAGCAGCAACAGCGCGCACAAATTTGAAATTTTTTTTATCCCTGAGAACAGATTTTTTTCGTATCTCATAGAAGAAACGCTATCCCTCTTCAAAGAAGTGTCGCAGAGTGGCAAATTTCTTCCCAAAGGGAGATGAGAATGCTTTAAATATGCGATATCGCAATGCGAGAAATTTCATTTTTTAATGCCTGGAAAAAAATATAAAAAAATCCAAAAAAAAATTACTTTTATTTTTTCTGCTTAAGAATCGCACTTCTACGAAGAAAATCATATAACGATTATCAAAATCTATGAACAAACATAGGAGCTGTGAGCAATTTAGTGCAAAAAATGTGGTATTTTCGTGATTATTTAAAAATAAATTTTCGTTTGCTTCGACTTTTATTCCGTTCATGATTATTATTTTAGTTCTAGCTTTTCGCTAACTTCATAAAGTGATCAAAAGACGAAGAAAAATACAAGTTTATTTTTTGTGAACACACAAAATACTCAAATTTGACTGTTAGTTCCTCTACTTAATTTAATCCACATACGGTACGTGTGACACGATTTTCCTCAACAATACCTTATTGTCTTTGTAAAAGTACGATTCTTAAGTAGAAAAAATAAAAATATTTTAATTGAATTTTTTTTATATTTTTCCTAGACGCATTTTCGTGGAAAAAATTTATTATTTTGAAAAAAATTTTTTTTTTTAATAACCAAAATACTTAACCGGTGTGGAAACAATGTCTCACGCGATTATTGACAGCTGAATTACCTTTCGATTCATATCTTACTTGGCTTTATCTGACAATTATGAAGTCAGATATGGCTTACAATTTAAGAGCACCAACCGAAAAAGTGAAAAAAATGTATATTTAAAAAAAACCGAACCATGAAAAAATTTTTGAAATCGATTTTTAAGATCACCATTCCACCATTCAGTTGAAAGGTTCTGAGCACTATCGAGTTATTAATTTTTTTTTTTTTTTTTTTTTTTTTTTTGAAATTTTGGAGCGGAAATTGTTTGATAATTTCCTGAGCCGCTCAGACTGTATTAGTGACCAGCAACAGCAAAAAATTCAGCTGTTGTTTATTTAAGAAATTGGAGTGCTGAATTCAAATAAAATTAAATAGTTAAGAGACTTGATAAAGGAAGTCACTGGGAGAAATTCAAAGGTCATAGGCAATGCCATGGTAAATTTCTTGGATGCATTTTGTGTGTGGCTGAGGTATAAGAGTGTCCTTTATTATTGTATTGTATTGAGCCTACGTGAGCAGAACTGACCCCTAAAATATGTATACTGCTATAGCGATTAGCTAAACGTAGCAATGGGAGCGGCTGGAGCAACGGAAACTACCACATAAAGCAGGAGGAAACACTCTATAATGTGCTATGGAGACTGCAAAGGCTTAGGGTCTGTTTGGCCGTGGGCGTGGAGGCTACGGAGGTTTGGACCGGTGGTGTACACATTGGCGAATGGATACCAACCAATAACGGGAGCACACCGAAAAGATTCTCAGCCACAAGTGATGCAGCGGCCGGCTGCCCGTATCAGATTTTATTGGCCGGTTCCTAAAAACGGTGGACTGCCTTTGATCGTCCAGTTTGTCACTCGCAGCTCTCCAAATAATTGTAGCTTTGTTTTTTTGTCTTCTTTGCTTTAACTTTTTCATTGCGTGCTCAATTTCGTAGGTACCTGACAATTATCAAACAAGTTTCATAATTTCATGACCCCCTTCGACAATTTATCAGCTGATTTCAAGAAATCGAGTTGGCAGGTCCATGTTTATTGTCGAAGCGAATTTCGAGTGTCTCGGTACTCGCTCAGGAAATGCGCTCGACAATTTTCGCGAGCGGATTTCCGAGTATGTAATTATGGGCTTAGGCCGAAAAGTGTAAAATAATTTAAATAGGAATAATAATTTTATTGTTTTGATTGATTGGAGGAAAAAAATACGCAAAATATTTACTAAGAAAGAATCAACTCCAACTCGGGCTTGACCGACATCCTCGAAGAAATGAAAAGGATTGAATAAACTATACTAATAAGAAAGTTCGCGGCCGCAGCGTTGGCTTGCTGGGTCACAGTAGTGGCGCCATCTATTGATCAGTTTCTAAAATCCCACAACAAACAAAGCAATTAGTGGGGCCATTGGTCAGTTTTGAAAATCTCTTATTATGCTCGAAGCAAAAATATAATTATTGTATAAAAAAAACATTAAAATTTTGTACTAAAAAAATTTAAGTACACTACGGAATGATAAAGATCGGATGAACGATACTTACATTATGACCAAAAGTGTCATAAAGTGCTTCTGCAGGTACAGAGCATATTACAGTCGGGTTTTACCGACTTTCTTACTTGTTTTTGACGTGAAACATCTTTAATTTCGGTAAGGTAGATTTTAATAGGAGTATAATTTGATTTTAGCGTCACGTGACGCTGTGAAAGAAAGGGGAAGGATGTGAAAAGAAGGCATCAGTGACTAAACAGTGACTAAGAAGTGACTAAACAGTAAGTAAACAGTGACTAAACAGTGGTTAAACAGTGATTTAACAGTTATTAAACAGAGGCTAAACAGTGACTGAACAGTAACTTTACACTGACTAAACAGTGGTTAAACAGTGACTAAACAATGACTAAATAGTGACTAAACAGTGACAAACCATTGACTAAACAGAGACTAAACAGTGGCTAAACAGTGACTGAATAATGACTAAACAGTGACTTAGCAGTGACTGAACAATGCCTAAACAGTGACTCAACAGTGACTAAACAGTACTAAAACAGTAACTGAACAGTTACTAAACAGTAACTAAATACTGAACAGTGACGAAACAGTGACTAAACAGTGACTTTACAGTGTTTTCACATTGAACTAACGGTGCTTATAATTTAGCATCACGTTTCACATCAAAGACTCGTGAGTGTTAACTACACTACACTACACTTTTTTTGAAGCACCCACTAAATTCACTTATTCCCATTTACGTCGAAATTTACAAGGTGGTCCAACGTCAACTAAATAATTTTCAGGACTGAAAGTGTTAAGAAAATTAATTTCCTTATCAAACTCCCCTCGCAATATGACAGCCACGCAAAACTTTGTGGGCTAAGAGCCAAAAAATGTAAAATAAAAAAATAATCCAAAACTGACGTTGCCGCCGCCCTTCCGGTCTCGACACCGGCCCGGCCTTCGCATCCCCATTGGACTCCATCCAGCTTCAAGTCGATGTCTGCAGACGGCATCGCACTTTTGGATTTTGCCTTGCAATTTCAATGTCGCATTGAATTAGTGAAAAGCGCTTTCAACGCCCAAAAATCAACCCCCCAAAATGTCTGTAAGTATGTATGTATGTGTGTTATTATGGTCTGTTTTGGTGGGCCTTTGTATATACATAGTTCGCCAGTGGGTGTGCATGTACCGGCTTTTGGCTTGTTGCCTGTGTGTGTGTGTGTGTGTGTGCTTTTGTGTCTGTGTCTGCTTTCGAGCCCCACTTGAGGTTGAAGTTGTTGCCTGAAGCATCATCTAGCAATTATTTGAGGTCATAAAAAGTCCAAAAATAAAAATAAAAACTTATCTAACCAATCAGACTAACTCAACCCAATTTCTTGGTTTTATTTTTGGCATGAATCATCGCATAACTAATTTCTCAAATATTATCACTTATCAGTAAGAGCATTAAATGATTAGATATTTTGGACAAAATTGAAAAGTTGAAACTCTATTTAAATAGGCAGAAGAAACCAAGCAAACAACCCAAAAGTAATTGGCAGGGCTTTTGAAATCATTTCAAATATTTTATTTAAACTTTTTCACTGAGCGATTTTATATTCAACCCACAAACTTAACGGTAAGAGCTAGAAAGTTGCAATTGGGACATTTGGTAGATTCCATATCTGGAGCGGATTTTAAAAAATTTCTCCCTTATGCTTAGTAGAAGGACATTTGAATTTTCGTTCGGCTGTCAAATATAAAAAAATTACTTAAAGAATTGTTTCTTGCCTAGTTTTGTTGTTGTCTAAAATGTCATCGAAAAGACTCGGCAGTTACTTTTGTATTCAGGAATTTTCATAGGATATTTGATCACGACCAACTGTTCTTTTGAAGTAACTTTCTCACAGTTCTAAAGCGGTAACATCTGAGAAAATTTAAACAGCTCAATAAAAAAAACGTAAAAATTCAAGAAAATTCAAATTAACAAAAAAACAACACAAAAGTAATGAGTTATACGGAAAAAGAAATTCGACATTTTCGTGCAGCTCTTGAATTTTTTTTCCTCTGTGTATATACTTTATGTGGTCGGAGATGCTTCCTTCCATGCGTTACAAACATCTGAATAATTTTACTAAATATACTCTCTCTAAAGATATAATATTAATTAAATCTATCAAAACTATTATTTCATTTAATTGTCGGCAATTGTAAATCGCAGCTCGAAAGTATGCTCTAAATTTTCAACAAACTTTTGTTAGCATAAGCTTGACTAACAGAACTCTGTTAAGTTAGCATTTCTGGTAGGCAACATTGAAGATGAAGTATTAATGACAAAAATAGTTGAAAGTTTTGAATACTTTTGGAAAAATGACTTATGCATAAGAAATGGAAAAATTTCCATCAGAGGACAGCAGAGAACTGCCAAAATACGAAGCCGAATCGGACAACAGCAGCCGGGCATAAATTCTCTTAAATTATTGTGTGTTAAATCTGAAGCAGACCATTTTTACACAAAATATCTGAAAGTAAATAGAACTGATTAGATCGATTCCCTTACAATTATACGGCTAAAAACCCAGAAAACGCTAGATATTTTTAAGAGAGAGATTTTATGAACAGAAAAATAAAAAACTGTTTTTGTCTATTGAGAGCATATTGCTCACGGAAAGGACAATGCATAGCAGCAAGGTGGTTGCAATTAATTCTGTTATTTGTTAGTCGGGACTGACTGATTCATTCGTTCACTTATAATACAAGAAACGCCTTTCGATCGGTACAGCTACGCCCCTACTGGCAGCATTATGCAGCAATGCAGGTGCAAGATTGTCAAGAATGAAAGACCTTAAGCCTTCGTCGAAAAGGTTACCACTGAGAAACGGAAAAATGTTATTGCAATCCCTACATTGGAGAAGCTACAGGAAGCCATAAGGAAATATAGTTTCGTGTTTGCCTTCAAGAGACATTAAAGTTCAAGCGCCCGAGTAGGTACTACTTATATTAGCTTGTTTCCAAACATTATACCCAACATAGTAAGTCTATGCTCAAGTGATGGTAAGTCTATGGTCAATGGTGGGTTCACAGGGTAAGTGATTGGAGAGTTTGGTCAAGTAAGTATCATTGATCTCCTTAGGACAACGTTGAATAAAACCTAACAAGCCCATGGCTTTATTCACAGAAAGTTAAATGTGAATGCTAAAAGAAAGTTTATGATCGAGGGTAATACCCAGATCATGGAAAGATTCGACTCGTTCAAGGTATTACATATATGGAATTCCAATCAACTTGAAGCAAAGCTGAATCGTTGGTTTAGTTATGCCTCAGGATTATGTTTATGCATATGCGTAATTACACTAGGCTGGTCATTAATAAGTAACATGAAGAGAAGGGGTCCAAGATAACTACCCTGGGTAACTCCAGAGGTCACATTTACCGTAAAAGAAGTGCAACTGTTAAAGACTACTTTCAGAGTTCTTAAATGTAGATAAGATTTTATCCAACTAAGAAGCCCTAGCGGATATCCCAACAGACGCGATTTTAGAATCAGAAGACGAAAGCCTAACTAAAATCAGTAAAAACGAGAAAGGCAAAGTTTTGATACACTTGAAATAGCTTGTCACAACGGTTAGCGACTTCGACCAAACTTCGCAAATCAGCTTAAAAACATTACATATTACCCATGACCGTGTTTGAGAGCGATAATATTGAGAACAAACCAGTTTTTCTCACTAAAACCCATTTTTCGAACGATCATTTGTATGGCAGCTACAAGAAGTAGTCATCCGATCTGGTCAGTTCCGACATATTAGCAGCGTGCAGTAAAAAGAAGACTCTGTGCAAAGTTTCAGCTCGATAGCTCCAAAACTGAGGGACTAGTTCGCGTAGAAACAGACAGTCGGACAGACGGACGGACAAAGCTTAATCGACTCAGCTCGTCATGCTGATCAAAATACATATACTTTATGTGGTCGGAGATGATTCCTTCTATGCGTTGCAAACTTCTGGGCAAAATTATAATACACTTTTCAAGTGTATAATAACATCTGTCTGAGCGGGTGCATGTAATAACGCCCGCTGACATAACGCCCGCGGGCGATATGTCGCTCTTAACAGTGACATTGCCCCCGCAGGCTTTATGTCACTTTTGAAAGTGTCATATCGCCCGCATTCGGTGTGTCATAAAATCCGCGGGCATTATGTCACTTTGAACAGTGACATAACGCCCGAATTACAAAAATATACCTTTTGCATTGAACACGAGGAACTTCAGCATTTCAAGTACCGTTCATTTTGTTATCTCTTCCCCCCTGAAAAATCCTGCGTACGCTACTGGTATTATTTAAAATATAATATATGTGAAGAACTGAGAATGCGCCGCAGGCCAAAAATTTGTAAAAAGAAGCACAGACAATAATTTTAAAAAATGCGCGATTTTTTTTTTAAATAGCTTCCAGAGTGTCTCGACACAGAAATACGATAGCTAATTTCTTAAAAAATCCAAGCTCTTATGGTCAGATTAAACGCAATTTCAGACCGAGCCACATCGACGATAGGTGCAAGCGTGAGATTAAGCGCCTGGCTGTAAACAATCAAATGTCTTGTACAGCATTAAACGTCATTTAGAGCTCAATGTCGGTAGAAGACGGATCCATCAAAATTTAACTGAAAATTGTAACCTTAAACATAGTTCCCGGGTGGCTGTATCGATGCTATTGCCACGCCATCTTAAGGCTCGTTTGGCGTTTGCTGACAGGTACAAATTTTGGACCGAAGAATTCCGAAACGTTATTTTTTCGGATGAAAAAAAAGTTTAATCTTGATGGTCCTGATGGCTGTCATAAGTATTGGCGTGACTTAAGACGCCAGCGGGCGTTATGTCAGCGGGCGTTCTTACATGCACCCGTCTGAGCATTGTTTTAATATGCACCATGGCCAATTATCTGTAGATTTTAATGAAAGTAAACCATTCTCCTTCTGTCCTAGAAGAAAAATAAATCATGGGGCAGAGATTTGCCATATCAATATCAGACGAGGCATTTCCATATTTATGGTAAAGAGACGAAGGTAAGGCATTGGAACGACGATTGGTATTCACGAATTGGTAAAAGCTCTTTGGATCATTACAAAATTTACTCTGTACTCGAGAAAAATAGTTTTCATACACTCAGAAAATTATTTTTCTATATTTAAGAAAATTGCCCTAAAATCGAATTCGCCCTTAAATTTAGAAAAAAAAATCTATATTTAAGAAAAAAATTTCTGAATTTTAGAAAGTTGCCCTAAAAATGAATTCTTTAGAAAAGCTTTCTAAAAATTAGAAAAATATATTTTTTTTCTAAATTTTAGGGTGAATTTGCTTTATTGCCTTTTCTAATTTTTAGGGAATTTCGCCTTTGATTTTAGAAAATATTTGTTACAAATTTAGGGTTCTTTGCCCTATGCTGCCGTTCGGTTTTACCGACGAAGCCGTCTATATGATGGCATTTGTTTACACACACTAATGTCCATTCGCAATGCCTGAAGAATGTAGATGTATTGAGCAAGATTTTGTTTTGTCTTGACATACGTTACACCATGCAATCGATTAAAGGATTGTATTAAATATAGTCAATGTTAAAAACACCTCAAATATAAATAAAAAACATAAAAAAAGAACCATTAAATAAGAAAAAAAAGTATGGTCCTACGGGGACTTGATTCCGGTCCCCGACATTTTCTATGCTAATGTCTTATCCACTCGACCACGACCCTTGCTTGTTATTGTGTGGCAAGTATGTTAAGCGCGAAATACGGCACACAAATTTATAGGTACGATTTTAACGCAAGGTATTGCTAAACAAAATTTAAAAAAAAAACATTAAGAAAAAAAACTTAAAAATAAGAAGAAAAAGTTTGCTTCTACTGGGACTTGATCCCAGGCCTCCACTTTTGCTAAGCGAATGTCATGTCAACTAGACCAACTGCGTACATTCTTAACTACGGCTATGACGCAACGACTTGCTTAAGGCTAATAGTCGAGTGGACTAAGACGTCGCGACGTCCGTGTGTTCAGTATTTGTGAGTGGTCCCGAGTTCAAGTCCCAGTAAAAGAGTAAGTGAAAACGAAAAGGCCAAGCAAACTTCGTCTTTGCCGAACTTTTTATACCCTTGCAAATGTTTTAATACATCAGAGTTTAAGAACGCCAGCATTAAAACAAACGATTTGTCTATATAAAACCCACTTTTCGACCGATAGTTCCTATGACAGCTATAAGATATAGTCATCCGATTTTGACCAAAACTTCCAAATCTTTGTAAAAGCGTAAAATATTAATAATCGCTGAAGTGAGACACGTTAACATTAAAAACAAAAAAGTTTTTCTCATTAAATCCTACTTTTCGACCGATAGTTCCTATGGCAGCTATACGATATAGTCATCCGATCCGGTCGGTTCCGACATATTAGCAGTGTGCAGTAAAAAGAAGACTCTGTGCAAAGTTTCAGCTCGATAGCTTTAAAACTGAAAGACTAGTTTGCGAAGAAACAGACAGACGGACAGACAGACGGACAGACAGACAGACGGACGGACAAAGCTCAATCGACTCAGCTCGTCACCCTGATCAAGAATATATATAGTTTATAGGGTCGGAAATGAATATTTCTATGCGTTGCAAACTTCTGGGCAAAATTATAATACCCTTTGCAAGGGTATAAAAACTAATTGTTAATGCTTATTTCAAAATAATTTATAGCTTAAAAAAAAGTGGGTTGGTGAAGAGGTGACGGGAGGTTGTGATTGGGTGAAGTTAGAGAGGTGGATCCAACAACAACAACCAACACGGGGTTGGTCAGTGGTCGGTCGTCCTCCTCTTTCTACACTTTTTTTTTAGTCTTTTACTGCCAGCTGCTTCCTCCTCATGCCAGCGCTGCCACAATCGCTTGGGAATTTTAAATCGACATAACAGCTAAAATTGTCTAAGGGTTTTTTAGAAATGCCTGAAATCTAGAACACAATTTCTATTTTTTAGAAAAGCATTTTCTTAAACATAAGGCGAGTCGCCTTTGGCCCTTTTTTTAGGGCGATTTTCTAAATATTAGGGCGAAAATGGCACTTTTTAGGGCGAGTTGTTTTTTGAGTGTAGCAAATACGCTTCAAATTTCACCCTAACAGTCGAGTATTTGGAGAGGCCCGTTGCTTTTTCAGATCTTTTGTAAGTTTTGAAAAGACGAGACTTCACATTTGTTAAGTGTCTGAGGCTTGCACAACTCCACGGTACTTTTTTCTCTCTTTTTACGATCTCTTTAGGAATGGAGATATAAATTAGTATGACCATAATTTCCTTGCATTTTCTGGGCACACTGCTCATTTTTTATGAAGCAGCTGTCATCAGCTGTTTCACGAAATCAAATCGAAAGCAAATCAAAAGCAAATCACTTTCAGGAATACCACTAATAAAATTCTAGAAGTAGTTTTGTCGAGATTCTAGATGATTTTCGTAAAGCTAAGTTTACACAGACAAATAGCAAAAATTTGGATGAGAACTTGGCTTACTAGCCACGACTGCAGATTTTGCAGGACTTAAATCTTAACATAAGCAATTAATTTGTTTTAATATGGCCGAAAAGTTTTGGGTAGTGGTTCATCATTTGGATTTTTTGATGTTGCTTAAAATGCCTATAGCTATGGTCCCACTAGCAAATAATTTGCCCAAATTTTTATAAAAATTTCTCTAAATAGCCATGATTACAGATTTTGCACAACTTAAAACTAAAACTATGGTTCCATACGTAAGCAATTTGATCAAAAATAGCCGAAAAGTTTCCTAAGTTGGCCTATTTAGTCAATTTTTATGTTGACAATTTTAGCGGCCCTATTGTTTTGACTCTCTTTGATTATACTTTTAAAAAAATTATTCCGAACAATTATACAATTTTTTAACCAAACAGAGGTTGCCCGGTTTAGGTGCAGGCTCGTAAGGTCGTAAATTGGCATGTCTTGAGAGACTTAAAAAATCTAGGGGTTTTGCTCTGGACCGTTTTGCAGCTCTGTTTTGTAATGAAACGCCACCAATTTTAAGAAATCTGGCTTAAAGTCGAGAAAGTTCGTTTAATGTTCATTTGCAGCAAAGTTCCTTTAACATTTGCTTTTTAAGTTCAAGGTCAAGAGTTATTTTTGTGCCGAGTATAAAATTATTTTCGAATTTGGGAAAAAGAACCCTCTAGGTCGAAGAGAGTTTCCATTTGCATGGACGAAAAAAATCTTTAAAAAAATGTCGAAAAAGAAGCATTGACTTCAGATTTACAGACGCTATTTAAAATGTAAGTGGCGATTTTTCAAGCTTTCGCTAAAATTTACTATTTCCACATTTACTTGGCAACCCCTTAAGTATGCTATACTTTTTGTTTCACAATCAACCAGTTGAACTGCTGCTCAAGAGCCGTTTCATTTGATTCTCACGCTTTAATTAATGTCAATGTCAAAACATATACTAAGCCCGTATTTCAAGCCAACGGCTGTTGTTGTTGTTGTTGTTGCCTTTGTTTTGCATTCGTGACACAAACAAACGCCTTTCGCAACGCACGCTAAAATCATGTTAATGCATACAACAATTCACATTTTCATTTCATTTTTATGGGCTTTGGCATTTGTTTACATTCCCATTTGGTGCTTTTGTAGTCGAAACTAACGAACAAAAATATTAGAATAACAAAAATAAAACAAAAACAAACTTTAGATTCTAGAAGCCATTGCGGCATAAGAGAGAGAGGGAGAGCTTGGAAAGTTGCAGAAGAGAGCGCTCGCTCTCACTCTCTCTCTCTCTCTGAAACTCTCTCTGTGTTTTGAAAATTAAAAAGCCAAAATGCAAAGCTCAACAGCGCGCATTTCCTCAGATGCGTCGTCAGTTGCGTTCGTCTGTGTGTGTGTGTGTGTGTGTGAGTGAATTTCCTGTTGTTTCTTATGCGGCGTTTTCTTTCGCTTGGCCGCGGCATTTTGCTTTGGACTTTTGGTGAATGCGCGAATCTACTCGTATATATGTGTCAATAGTGCGCTTTCCAGTCACTTTTTTCAGCTGCTCCCTTTTTTTTTTTTTGCCACTTGACTGAATTTGTGGTGTGTGTGAGTGTGTGTGATGCACGGTGCAATTGCCTACAAAGGTGTTTTCCCTGCTTTTGGTGTTGTGGCAAGTTGGCCAATTAGCTTTGACATTTCGGGGCTGGGCTTAAAAGGTCAAATTAAGCACCATTAATTAAGTAGAAATTTACTTTTTGATTTCTTATTATAATCGATTCTTTTTGTTTCACTTAAGAGGCACGCACAAAGGTATTAAGTAGAAAAAGGTTAGAACGCGGCTTTGGAAGTTTTCTTCGTTAACTAATTTTTTCTTCAATTTTTTTTTTTTTTTGGTCAACACCGTGTCTGGTGTTTGAACGCCGTTTTCGTTACACACGCGCTTTTCGTTGCGTTTGAGTGCGCGTACATTTTCCAACTGGATGCTGTTTTCGTAAATTCAAACGTCTCCGGCTGTTCAAAAGAGCTGCCAACCCCCCTCTTCTACGTAGTCCAGCGCATGCTCACTCTCTGCTCTCACTCTTTCCCTGAATTTTATGCTCACCTGCAAAAGTGAAAATGAAATTTCTATGGATCCCCCTGTGTCGTTTCCCCGAGCGAAACTTGTTTACAAAAAAAAAAAAAATAAATAGAAAGCAAAGAAAATATAACTGTATTGTGAAGTGTTGCCAGGCAAACGTTGCAACCCTTAAGCAAGCCATCCTCCTACCCTGCGGCATTTATATCTCCCCAAATGCAGTCCCATTTTGTGTTGTTTATCATGTGCGAGCTTCAATCATTACAACTTTCTATTTAAGGGATGGATACCCAACTTAAACATTTGGCTCCATTTTTCTAGCAGTTTTAGTAGTTGCTTTTGATTCTGATTCTGTTTCAATAATTAGTTTTTCACACCTCAACAAAGTGAAAGAAAAAAAAAACAACACAAAAGTTTCCTTCCTTCAAAGTTTTCTGAGCGCCACCCCAAAACAACTTTTTCAGAACGCAAACTAAGTTTCAGCAGAGAACGAGTAGATAAGTTTCCTGTCACATTGTCTATGTATGGGTAGATAAATACCATACAAAGTTGTCGAAGCAGCAGCAGGTTCATTAGCAAAAACCGCCCAGCCTTCATTCGAACGCCCATTGACATACCGCAAAAACCAACTAAAGGCAAATGATTGAATTCGAATGAAAAATTTTAGACAACTGACCGTGGACTTGATACACTACACACTGAGTGGAGAAACCGGTTCAAGAGTTTTAAGTACAAATGTGCCCGACCGAGGAAAGATATGCCCATCCGTCTAGAAGAAAAAGATTAGATTTTAGAGTCCAGAAGTTATAGTCACTATCCGTCCGTACAAACAAACAGATCTCAGAGATGATAAAAGTGTATGGGATATATACTAGAGACATCCACGCTGAATTTTTTAAGGAAGCTTCTAAGTTGTTCAATATTCTGTAAAATTTGTTTCGATATGCCATATGCGTCGACTCCCAGTTTATTGTTGATCTATGAAAACTTCATAGATTGAAAATACAATATTTTCGGTGCGTTTTTTTTTGTTTACTTGTTCTGTTTTTTTTTTTTTTTATTTACGATATTATACCGTATTCTATCTATACAAATTATATCCTCTATCTGTGACGTTTTTTCCTTTTAAACCTCGCGATCCTATAATATCTTAATTCTGCAAGTCTTGAGCCTTTCTCTCTCTCTCTTTTTTTATTTTTCGTTTTCTATTTTTTTTATAAATTCGAGTTTGTGAAATTTTTCAAGCGGTTTGAATTTCAAACGGTTTTTTAAAATATGACTTTTTTTTTGCGTCGAACGGATTTTTCTTCTTAACTTTTTTTTTTTTATAAAAATTTTTTTTTTTTACTTTTTTTTATTTCAGACTTCGTTTTTTTTTCTCTTTTTTTTCTCAGATGTTTTATTGAGCAGCGGTCCTTCGTTAGCTGCCTTATACCACTTTAGTTTTTTGTCTCACATTTTTTGACATTTTCAAAATTGTTGTCTGCATAATTGATCTTTTAAAGCCTTCTCGAGGCCATCAAACATCCGAATATCTGATTTGGATTTGATAAATGCTTTAAAAATATACGAATTTTGAGCCATGTTGTGCAAGAACTTAATTTAACTTTCTATAGGTAGGTACGGTCTAGTGTGCAACCATATTGCTTAACTCAGAGGCACCAGTTTCCTTTCGACTAAATGTTATATATCCCATTCAGACCCTTATAGATCCATCCACGATGTGGTTTCCCTTTTAGCTCGTCTAATTGAACCAAAGAACCCCGTACCAACCGGTCCGAAAGGGCTACTCAACTGTTGATAGCATTTTTGTCCTCACCAGCTTCGCGCAGCATTACTTGGAACAGAAAACAAAGCTATACATGTTTATACCCGTAGAGTAACAAGTGAGAAAGTCGGTCAAGCCCGACTGATGCTGCTGCGCTCATCTCTTAGTTTCTCTCTCTCCATCTCTCTCTTTCTCTCCCCCTCTCTCTCTCCATCTCTCTCTCTTTCTCTCCCTCTCTCTCTCTAACATTGTGCGGCGTTGGTTGTGAAAGGGTGGGAGGGGGGTCGCGGGTGGTGATTCACTTAATTGCTCATAACTTGAAAACCGCTCATCCGATCTTTATCATCGAATCAAATCATCAAATCGATATATTTTGCTAATGACTAACTATCTCTAGAAGGTTCGAATCATCTATCTACAAAACTGTGGGAGATATGACGTTTTTTCGAAATTGCGGGGGCGGGAGGGGGCGTAGCAAAAACTGAAAATAAACTTCATCTGCCTGCAAGTATAAGAAGCATTTGTCCCATACATGTCAAACCTCTATCTCTTACCATCTCTGAGATCTGTTTGTTCATACGGACGGACAGACGGACATGGCTATATCGACTCGGCTGTCGATGCTGATCAAGAATATATATACTTTATAGGGTCGGAAAAGATTCCTTCTCCCTGTTACATACTTTTGCACAAACTTAATATACTCTATGTACCTTCGGTACAGAGTAGGGTTGTCGATAATATTATCGATATATCGAAATATCGATATTTTTGCCCAAAATGAAGAATATCATTATCGAATATTTTTTGGAGGCGATATATCGGATATCGAATATTTTTTGGTGATATTTTTTGGGGATATTTTTGTTTTAGCCTTCAGTCACAATGTTGCGAATAACTGTTTCTTGTGCTCTGGACATGTAAGGCACAATGTTTAAAAGTTGTTTTATTAACTGTAAACTGTGCAAAAAGTTGTAAGGACCATGGCAACTCAACAAACATAAAGGCGCACTTAATCGCAAAGCATGGAGATGCTTGGCTGAAATGAAGCTAATTTTTAAAAACAGTAAAGAATAACATGATTGCAGCATGACGACTATCGTCAAACAGTGGCAATCGCCTATAGTCATGCTGCACACATATTGTTCTCCCTATAAACACAAGTGTGCGACATCTGAAGACGTAATTTTTGAAGGATCGCTCTTCGCTGATCACAATTCCGCCATGATATCTCAACAACCACCAGGACAGGAGAATAAATTATTGGAGTAGTAGTAGTAGTTTTATTGACTCAAAATTTTTTTGGTTTCACATTTTTCATTTACACATTAATTTCTTCTGAAGCATGGTTTATAAAAAACCGTCAGCCCACCTCGCATGCTGCAATACGTCACTGCGTTCTCAGGTACTACACCGGACTTCCCCGTTCGTCACGAGATATCTGATCGTCCCCCTTGAACCGTGAAATACTACAGACATTTACAATTAGGACCCAAAATTATACATATTTTTACGAGTATTATAATAAATTACAGACTACAAATACTAAATTACCTAGACGAATTCGTTTATTACTAGTTTCCTAAGGCTAATTGCAGTCTCTAAGTAGTTATTAAGTTTAGCCCAATTTTCGTCACCCTGTCCGTTTAGTATTCCTATCACTTCTTCCTCTGTTAGCATAAGTTTTTTAAAATATCTCCATTGGAATTCTTTGATCGCCGGACACCGACCTAGGAAATGCATCATGTCTTCCACCTCGTTAATATTACACAAAGTGCAAGTCCTTGTAGGCATATGAGGCCACCTCTCGCTTTCAGTATCCACATTATCTTACTTCTTGAGGATAAATCAAGCCTATATATACGTTGTTCGCTACTTCTTGCCTTAGTCACATAGTCCTGTAGTCCTCTTTCTTTAAGTTTAGTCAGCAAATTTCCGCATTCTAGTTCCCATGCCTGTTTCGTCTGATTTTCTTCTAAATCTATTCCGCACTCGTTCATTTTGTTCAGCAGAGTATTATACCACGAGACCTCTCTTTCTCGAATTTTGCGCGAAAGGATACTTGGTAGTCTGTCGCTTGCGTAGTCAAATAATGTTTTAGTCACATATTTTAAATGCAATGCATATGTGTAGATGTGGCCATCTTCCATCCCTGTCTCTATGACTAGAACGTATGTCGGTGTGCTATCTGGTAGATTTAGTATTTTTTTGCAGAAGTATCGGTTGAGAGAGTCTACCTCGTCAAAGTCAATTATTGGAGTACAATTGGAATTTACCGTTGTTTGCCAAGGAACGGAACTCTATTAAGTTCTGGATTGCAGAGAAAGACGCATTGCCAGTGCTTTCTGACTTGGCATTGTCATATCTTATTACACGGGGAAGCTCCGTGCCATCGGCTATAAAAAGTGTGGTTTCTGACACCAGAAGCCGAATGACCGATGGGCACATAACTCAAAGCGTCTTCCTAAAATCTTTGTCTAACGATTATTGGTAAAAATCAGAAGTTTTTAAGTTTCGAAGATTTAACTGAATAAGTTTTTTTTATGCTTTGTACTTCGAATGCTCTAGTTTGAAATATGATGAATTAAAAAAAGAAAACACTGCTTTCGTTCCATAAATTTAAATTCATGAATAAGTTTTCAGAACTTCTTATGTTATATATGACACATAAGAAAACAATAAAAAAATAAATATCTTTTGTTAATTTAGTAAAAACACATAAAATCTATATTTTTTTTTGTAGTTCTTATTACGCGTCAAATGACGCCTCAATTACCTCAATAGACCTGTTCATTGTTAAGATCCGGTCTTTTATTGAAAAATATCGAAAATATCGATAATATCAATGTTTTTGACACCTAAATATTTATATCGAAATGATACTTTTTCAATATCGCCAAAAATATCGATATAGATATTTTTAAAATATTCGACAACCCTAGTACAGAGTATAAAACAGGTATACTAAAGTCGTGCAAATGAATGTAACAGGCAGAAGGAATCATTTCCGACCTTATAAAGTATATATATTATTGATCAGCATCAACAGCCGAGTCGATATAGACTTGTCCGTCTGTCCGTCCGTCCGTCCGTCTGTCTGTATGAACACCTAGATCTCAGAGATGGTAAGAAATAGAGATTTGACATGTATGGGACAAATGCTTCTTTTATCTGCACGCAGATCAAGTTTGTTATGAGCAAAAAAGTGAACCAATCCCCCAATACGCTGGACAGACATTTTAAATATATGAGAAAAATCATGGATCTACCTCAGAGCAGGCTTCCTAAGTTAGTCGCTATGTAAATTCTGAGGGACCAATCGCAGTGCTTTGCAAGGCTAATAGTATGATTTGCGATATAGAAGAAATAGCTGAATGGAGAAGAACGCACGACACTGTACTGGAAAGAGTTGATGAAGCCCAGCGGAATGCCGTTGAGGTCACTGCCCGGCGGAGCGAAACTCGGATTTTATAGCCTAAAGGCCTAAACTTCAACCTGGGACAAAGCAATTACTTTAGAGATGACTTTTCGGTGGATGCAATAAAAGTAATATTTCAAGCGAGATCCGAGATGCTGCCACTAAATTATAGACCCCACATAAGCGACGAGAAGTGCTCGCTTTGCAACATGAGCGCCAGGGAGGATACCTAAGCTCGTGAGTCGTGAGCCGTTCAACTTCACTCGGCTCGTGGGCCACAGCTCTCGGTTCTAAGCTGGGAGCCAAAGACTTTGTGGTTCGCTAGTTAATAAAGCCTAATTACCGCTTTGACTTATTAAATCGCTAAAGAATTCCAAAGGGGAAAAGAATAGTAATAATATAAAATGTTAGTGCAAATCAAGTGATAAATCATGCCAGGATCAATGCATAAGCGTAATTAAGCATGAGCGATTACCAGGGGGGCTAAGTGCACTCAAGAAAATTATTTTACAACAAAAAATGTTCATTTCTGTATCTGTAATTTAAGTGTTCTTATGTCTTCTTCAATCCTCGATAACCAAGTCCAATATTGCTTGAAGACAATACCGTAGCCGGGGTTTTGAGTCTGGGCTTTTTTCAACTCTGAGTTCTCATAACTTCTCACAACATAATAAATTCATGTGTCAGCTCGGTTTCGGTACTCAAGTCCTTCGAAGTTGTTTGAAAAAAAAGTTCCGGGATTGACCGAATTCCAAATTATTTGGAAATGATTCCGTATATCTTGGATTGTTTTTCTGTGAAAGCATGCAACAAATCTTGTACGATCAAGTAGCCGCAGAAATATGTCAGTCTTGAAATAGTAAGGGTGAATAAAAAAAGTATCTCAAAAAATTGTCACAGCCTAACAGAAAAGTGGCCCTAAATTGCTTACACAGCAGTTTTTTGAATATACCAAAGTCGTTACATACGTTTCAATTCGCAGGGTTTCTTTATTCAATTGCGGGGTGGACTCCTCCTCCCCCGTAGAAAAACCGCAACCCCTCGATGTTGACAGAATTACCCAACCCATTGCATGGGTGCCAAAGTCACCAGCCGAGCCGCCCTACGTCATCCCCATTATTCCTCTTGTTACCGGGCATTGAGTATTTGCTGTCGCATGCAAATTTACTGCCCACACTTGTGACTTGTCATGGTCTATACATACATACATACATATAGTACATATGTACGTAAAACAATTGAACGTCATCTATGGCAAATTTTACTCGCCCATCGCCTTTGGCCTTAACTCGCTGTACGCAACATGGCCACAAGTGTTTGCTAACCAGCCGTTGCGTCGTATCGTAGAGTTGAAGGCCCTGATCGAAATGTGGTGGTTAAATAATCGCTCTTTATGAACAATCAATAAATTTAAGCAGAAACGGCGGCTGCTGTTGCTGATGGGAGTCACTGGGTTGGTCTAAGGATTGGAGGAGTAGGAGTAGTTAAGGCTTGTAATTTTACGTTTAATTGCTTGTTCATTTCGGTACTTCAAAGATGGTAAAGACTATTACGCGGGAGCCCTGGAATTATTTCTCGTTCCTGGAACTTTGTATGTGTCGAAGATTTTACAACCTTTCACAGCGTTCATCATATTAATTTACAAATCCAATACGTTCATACAGTAGAAGTAAAAACTGAAAGCAAGAACCCAGAATGTTGTTAAGTATTTAGACGATGGTCACACTGGAAGGAGAATGCAGTAGCAGAAGAATTTAGTAGATTAGTGACATACAGACAAACTAAAGATGAACGAAGACGTTCTATATATTTTATGGACAAACGTAGTGATAATGTAAATAATTACGCTTATTGGTACAGGGTTTGTCCGGAAAGTAATAGGACTGAGTCGATTTAAAATAATTTACTGAGCCAATCGTTACAATTCTTTAAAAACGTTCAAAAATAGTCCGGGGGTCACATCTGGGCTGTAGGGCGGCTGCGGAAGCGTTGGGATGCCGGCCTTGGTCAGATAAAGGGTGATTTTTTAGCTATTATCTTTTTGGCAACACTGGTTTAAGCAGCTCACGCACGTTTCGTGTTTTGTTTCACTGTCAAACATCTTCAGTTTGGTCTATAATTTAACCATGAATCGTCTTAAAAACGAACAACACAACAACACATCTGTTAAGAAAGTTCATCGCGCGCTTCTTTCATTTTATGGTCAGTTTAATCTACCCACTGAAGCGGCTATTCAGGCTATTGTGACTAAATTTCGCACCAAATTTACATTGTTTGACATTAAACCACCAACACGCTTACGTAGAATGCGAACTGAAGAAAATATCGCAGCTGTATCGGCCAGTGTTAATGATGACCATCAATTATCGATTCGTCGCCGTTCGCAGCAATTGGGCCTCTGTTACTCAACAACGTGGAAAATTTTGCGGAAGAATTTAGGTGTGAAGCCTTTCAAAATACAGCTGGTGCAAGAATTGAAGCCGAACGACCTACCGCAACGTAGAATTTTTGGTGAATGGGCTCTTGGAAAGTTGGCCGAAGATCCACTATTTTACCGAAAAATTGTGTTCAGCGACGAAGCTCATTTTTGGTTCAATGGGTACGTAAATAAGCAGAATTGTCGATTTTGGAGTGAATATCAGCCAGAAGCATTGCAAGAGCTACCAATGCATCTAGAATGTCACAGTTTGGTGCGGTTTATGGGCTGGTGGCATCATTGGACCGTACTTCTTCAAAGATGATGCGAATCGTAGCGTAACTGTAAAAATGCAAGAGTTTGACTTTGCATGACATGTGCTTTCAACAAGACGGTGCCACATGCCACACAGCACGCGCAACAATGGACTTATTGAGAGGCAAGTTCGGTGAACATTTTATTTCACGTTCGGGACCGGTCAATTGGCCGCCTAGATCGTGCGATTTAACGCCTTTAGACTATTTTTTGTGGGGCTATGTTAAAGCTCATGTCTAAACAGACAAGCCCGCTTCAATTGACGCATTGGAAGACAACATTGAAGCATCTATTCGTGAGATACCGGCCAAAATGTTGGAAAGAGACCATTTGAGGCGCAGTCACGGTCAACATTTGCATGAAATAATCTTCAACATAAATTTTATGGACCGTACTATCGATTCAAACAAAGGTTTTATTCATTTTTCGGAATTATGTGTTTTTTTTTTTAACTTTTCTATAGCTCTTAAAAAATTACGCTTTAACTGTCTCTTTTCAAGTTCACTTTTGGGATCATCTTTGCGCACACCTTGCGCATGTTCAAATGCTCCGTCACAATGTCAGGAACCTTAAATTTTGGTAAATTAAACATATGGGCAATTAAACAAATACTTAGTCGACGGTCTGAGTCCAAAACTTTGCGCACACGAGCCACATGGTCGGTGTTTGTCGAAATCGAAGGTCTTCCAGCACGGTCTTCATCGGCGACCACTTCCCGACCCTCCAAAAAGGCCAGGTGCCACCGAAACACACCACTTCTTGCTAAAGCAACATCTGGGTAAGCCTGCTTGATCATATCAAACGTGTCTGTCGCAGATTTACCGAATTTCACACAGAATTCAATCGCGTACCTCCTGCCGGCTTGCACCACTCACAGAAACTCGTCACGCGAAAATGCCTGTCCTGACTTTCCAGGTGATCTGAGACAACTGACCAGCCGCTCGTTCGTTAGCTAGGATCGCCCTCCACTGAATCCAGTCGGTGCGCGCACGCTCCGAGTTACAGTCGCGGTGGAAAAATATCAGCCCCATTACTCTCCGGAGAAACCATGTAGTTCTCTCTACGTAAAGGTTTACAAGAAAGTTACTCTGCAATTTGTTTTATTTTACAAACTTGTGGGTCAGCGCATTTCTAACCCAAAATATCGGTTAAACAGAATTTTTTTGTGTGTTCTCGTGAGTATTTTCCGAGTAATACTCGTAGCATCGTCATAAAAATTTAATCGTAGTTAGGCAAGTATTTTAATTATAATGCGAGGTTTGTTCAAAACGTATAGCGAATTTTGTGTTTTTTCAAAAAGTATCTATTTATTAATTACTAGCTGACTCGCGCGCTTCGCTGCTTACTATATTGTTCTAAAAATAATTAGACTCAGGTGGCAATCCATTAAGTAATGTGCTCAATGGTTGTGGTGGGCTCTCCAATTCAGGCAATTTCACTTTCACTTTGGCGACAACGTTCGTTCATTGGACCAATTATAATATGCCTATGAGAAGCGTTATCGGTGACACTATTGTAGTTATAAATGTTTTCCGCTTTAAGCACAATTCTAACGATTTTTATATTCGGATGAATGTAGTGGCATCCCCGATGAGTTCCCTCACGCGATAGCTGCAGCCACCTATCGATATTCACACTGGTATATAAAAGACTTGACAATGGTCTCATCGCAAGTGGAGTAACGAGTCTGCCCGCGAATTTCCACCGTCGTCGCTTCGATCGACTTCAGTTTATTGTATTTAGCAAGTAATGTTATGAATAAATAAAGTTAGTTACACTATTAAGATATAGTAGCTAAAGTAGTAATGAAAGTGGCGCCATCTATTGTTGAAAGCAAAATTGAAATTGTAAGGGTATAAATATAAACTTCGTTAGAGCCGAAGTTAGTGGAAATAGTCTCTTATTTAAGTAATTAAATGATAGAAGGACCTGCGGAAAAATAAAATTGGTACCGTTCAAAATGGATTTTCACGCTGAACACAAATCATTTTTCGACATTGCACTAACATGTCAACATAGTTTTCGAATCCGAAAAATTTCCATCTGGATCTAACACTTTGTTTATGGATTGATAATTGATGTTTGTCCTATAGTATTACCTTCTTGGCCCTGGGTTAATTTATGTCCTTTAGATCTTTGCGCAGGCTTAGTATCGTACTTTTAATTTGCTTCACGAATAAACTGCATCGAAATTACTATTTTCTCATTGCAAGAAATTAGTTGTTGTACTTATTGAAATAGTAACATTATTTCAATTTCTGATTACCCGAATAGTTGTAATGGTAATTCAGATTTATAGTCCTGGAATGCACTAATAGCTAAATGGTAAAATGGAGAATTCGAAACATTCGTTTAAGAGAGACCATCTTATTATTTATAATACCATCCCATTTATTTCTTTTAAATATAAAATACGTAAGTTATTGCAATTAAATATGGTTAATTAAGCTCGATAATTTGGAAAAACGCTTATATAGATTTTAAGTTCTGCACGATTAATGCCATACGCATACCAACGGGTAATAACGGCATAGTCCCCTTCAGGAAACGGTAAAACTTTTGTAAATCGATGATTTAAAAATTCTATTGTAACCTTTTCCCAAATTATATCATGCTGTAAATTACGAAAAATAAATCATTAATCTACGTTTACATCAACAATTTCCGAATACTTACATCAAACGGACATGTGTGATTCATATTCGAGTGCGATTCAACATATTCATAGAAATAACTATATACGGGATTCCTTTTTTTGGATGCCAGGAATTTACAAGCATCGAAGGTGACATTATACAGAAAAGGCTTGTAGCCACTATATCGTTTTAGAACTTCAATGTTCACCTGAAATCACCAAAGTCGTGAGTGTTATGTATAGTTTCTAGGACTCTACGCACCTTAACTTTAGTAATTGGTACTTGATGGAGATTAACCTTAACAGAAAAATATTTGTAGGTCCGATTTACAGATTTGATATAGCAATATTCGAATTCAGCAAAGGGTTTATCCAGTGGAATGCATTTTAAATTTGTCAGCTCTACACGAGAATCAATCTTGGTTACTTGATATGCAAGTAGAATAATGCCAGTCGGTATCAGATATTTAAGACACATGTTTGCAGCTCGAACGGGTATTCTAAACTGACAAATAATGACATTTGCATCATGGCATTGCATTATCTGTAAATAACAAATTAATGTTTCGATCATTAAAAGTTCACCGAACTGCTAAATAATTGAACCATTAACCGCTTAAGACTACGTATATGCAATCAGCCAATCATTATTTATCGATTGATTCCACTTTGAATCTTAATCAGGGTATCCAACCGAAACAACAAAATCTGATATCCTGCATTCTGCTTTGTATTAAATATTTTTAATAACAGAATTTAATTTCAACAACAATGTTTGGCATCTCAAAAGATAATTTGATGAAAAAGTGAAATGAAAAAGGGGATATTTAAATTGTATGTAGCAACTTTAAAGTTGCGGTGCCTCCATTAAATCTCAACAATTGGAAACTTGGTTTTCCATAAGGGTAATTGGAAACTATTACGAATTTTTGCGCATTGGGCCATAACATTTCGAATAAAAATATTTCCATATGTTTGATGTTTAGTCTTAAAATTTACTCAAGGTTTTGCCATCATAAATGAGAGTTCAGTATTTCATAACTCACAAGTGAGAGAGTCGGTCAAGTCCGACTATATTTATACACAGAAAAAGAAAATGATATGATCTGAGGCTCAATATTGAATTTTTTCATATCAATAAAAAACCGAAATGGCAAACTTAAAACCTGTTCAAAAATATCAAAGTGATCAAGTCGGCCTTGTTAAAATGATATTTTTAGGATTAAATAGATATTTTATAATTTGATTATTACCAGAGCTTGGCAATAACTGTTAACCGTTTACCCCTTTGCGGTCTGCGCACGAACATAACCTTAACATAACATAAGTGAGAAAGTCGGTCAAGCCGGACTTTAATATACTCTGTACCTAGAGTAGGAGCTGAATGCAGTGCTGCTGCTGATCTCATCTCTAAGTTTCTTTCTCTCTCTATCTTACATTGTGCGGCGATGGTTGTGAAAGGCTGCGAGGGGGGTGTCGGGGGTGATTCACTTATTTGCTTCTAACTTGAGAACCATTTCTTGGGCAAATCGATACATATTGCTAATGACTAACTATCTCTAGAAGGTACGAATCATCTATCTACTAATCTGTGGGAAATTAAAAATAAACTGGATCTGCCTGCAAGTATAAGAAACATTTGTCCCATACATGTCAAACAAATATCTCTTATATGCTATTCACACTGAGCACATCTCAGCGTAACGCATGGAATTTTCGAAAGATGTGAAATAGCGATTCACACGGACAACATCTTACATCTAACATCTTCAAATTGCTAAAAAAAAAATTGGATAAAATGAATTTTTATGAACAATTGATGGTTGTTTTATCTGTTGCTTAAAACAGCATCTTGTAATTCGGCAGCTTATAGCAGATTTAGTCAATAATGCATTAATTGCAGAGATCGAAGATAAAGAAAAGCTGCTGACCATGAGAGGCATGAATCTGCACATACCAAGAAGCGCTTGGATGTTTGTAAGTGGTAGTAAAATGTGACTTTTATCCTTATATTATAGGCCTGCCATCGCTTCCAGAAATGTGGGTGCCCCAATCCGACAGCTATGGGAGGAACTCTATTATATCACCCGATATATAACATGTACATTGTCATATGTCTGTCTTAACTTGATAACCCAACGTCTGTTTCTGGCCATTGATGGTTTGGAATTTTTGACATTTTAAAATTTATTATGCATATTGTGCCATACCCTTTCGTTGACATTGTCTATGTTTCTCAGTGAATGACAAATTTTTAGTGGTGGTCCAATAACTATTGTGAGAATACTAATTGAAACGAAGTAAAATAGGAACATTCCCAGAAGATGTTGGAATGATGACAAAATTTTGGCACGGCAAATGCTTATGGAACATCTTTGTTAATGCTGTTAGATGCCAGATGTGCCTCAATGTAAATGGCCTATTACCATCTCTGAGATCTGTTTGTTCATACTGACGGACAGACAGAGGGACAGACGGACATGGCTATATCGACTCGGCTGTTGATTCTGATTAAGAATATATATACTTTATAGGGACGGAAATGATTCCTTCTCCCTGTTACATACTTTTGCACAAACTTAATATACTCTATGTACCTTCTGTACAGAGTATAACTATACCAGACACTTAAGATACGATCTCACACAAATTTTTTGGGATCAATCGCTCCCAGAAAATCGTTTTTGGTCTTGTCATCTATATATCTATAAACTTTTCTCTCTGTATACTAATTTGAAAACGTATAGTAAATTTCAATCGTCGGCGCGGAAGCCTTTATGTCAGCTCCCAAAACAATCGTTTTTTGTTTCAATGTCATCTATAATATCAATAAATCTTTGCTATTACTTTACTGTTTTCAGCAATTTCTAGCTCTTAACCAGGCCTACAAATTAAATCTTTAGACCATCTCAAAAATTAACATTTTCATGATCAAAATAACGAAAATGTAAAAAAATTCAACCTTTTCCATTGCTTTTTATAGAGTTAAGCTTTATACTAAGACAAATAGAAAGGGTTTAATTCGCTTCCATTGAGATTCTCAATGCAATCGTGAAAACGTTCCCCTCGCTTTCAGGGTGTTATTAATTAACGCCGATAGATTGCACAGATTTTAGAATGATTTTTTAGGCTAGATGTTTGGGAACATAAAAGCCACAATCATAACCAAAAAAAAAACAACTTTCAATACCTTTTCATTTTACAAGAATCTTCCGATTCTATCTTCAGTAAGCTTTTCGCTAAAAAAGAATGCATAATTCCATACTGTCTTTCCTTACAATCATTGCTTTAATCAGTTGGGAACTGCAAAAAGCAATAAAAGCGAAAATAGAAGTGCAATAATGCATTCATCTAATTATAACGAAATTACCAAGTTCATAAAAAATTTTGGTTTTATCCGTATCTACATTATCGAAATAATTACTATACTGAATTGGTGGCTACTTTCAAGATAATAGCAAAAAAAATGGTAAAGGTTGAATTTTTTACATTTTCGTGATTTTGACCCCGATACGGTATTTTATGAGCTGGTCCAAAGAAGTGCTTTCGAGGCTTTGTTAGGAGAGTAAAATTTCAAATGGATTATGAATGAATATGATTAAGCTTTTTCCGTCCGTCTGTCTGTTTCTACGCGAACTAGTCCCTCCATTTTGGAACTATCGAGCTGAAACTTTGCACAGAGTCTTCTTTTTACTGCACGCTGTTAATATGTCGGAACCGACCGGATCGGATGACTACTTCTTGTAGCTGCCATACAAATGTTCGTTCAGAAAATGGGTTTTAGCGAGAAAAACTGGTTTGTTCTCAATATTATCGCTCTCAAACATGGTCATGGGTAATATGTCATGTTTTTAAGCTGTTTTGCGAAGTTTGGTCGAAGTCGCTAACCGTTGTGACTATTTCAAGTGTATCAAAACTTCTGTACAGACGAAGTTAGCTTTGCCTGTCTCGTTTTTTTGTCCATCTCTGTCTAACATTTCCGAATACTCCGTACTATTTTCGTCTTATCCCTATGCGCGATCTAACATTGCACACAGCTTTGCCAAGTTTTTATTTTAAATCCATTGAACACTTACACTTAACCCTCTTACTTGCATGAACATCTCTCCAATAAAAAAATACTTTTATGCACATAGGTGTTTGTTTGGGATATTATGATATGTATTTGAACAGAAAATTTTGTTTGGATATATAGTTTGAAAAAAAAGGTAGCCATATATGGCTCTCTATGCATAGAGCTTACTCTGTGTGGAAGCTAGTGAAACAGCTTGTAGCACAAAAATACATTACATTTCTCACAAAAAGTGTAGAAACGGAATGAACAATCATTTTGACAAAGCTGTTTATTCGTCATCCATTGGAAAAAATTTAAAAAGTCTACTGGCGTCTCCAATTTATCAATATAACTTTGAAGATTGGTATTTCTTTGAAATGGAAAGCTTTCATTCGAATACGGGGACAAGTGGCTTTCTTTCCAAATCGGTGCTCCTGCCTGTCACAGTGGTCAACTGAACTACTCTCATAGGTCTGCGGTATATACACATCTTCCAGTTCGACCTTTTGATTTCCAACAACTTTTCCATCGGTATCGTAGGTATAGTCGTCATCACTTTGAAGCGGATCATCGATTTTTATGACATATTATAAATTACCATAAAATGATTGTACATTCATGTCTAGAAAAATAAATTTCATATGTATATAGAAAATATCATACACTGCATTACTGCATGAAGAGCTATATTTGGCTTCAGCAGTTTTCGCCAGAAACAGAATATAATGCTTACCTCACAGTTAAATTATATTTTTATTTGAAACAAAATTTTATTTTCTTTTGGAAAAAAATTATTCTTCAGCAAAATAAATTTTTTGGTGTGGTGCAATTTTAATTCAAAACTCAGCTAATTTCCCTTTCGTTAACCCACGTGAGACGCTTGAACAAAACTAATAAAAACTCGAAATAAAGCAACACAATAAAATTTTTCACATGGCACTAGAATAGAAAATAGTGCAAAGACAATGATCAATAAGTACCGTTTAACTAAAACAAAATTCATTAAAAACAGAGCTCGCAAATAACTGATAAACGATTACCCCTTTGAACATAACCGAAACAAGTGAGAAAGTCGGTCAAGCCCGACTATAACATACTCTGTTCCTAGAGAAGGAGCTGAATGCACTGCTGCTGCTGCGCTCATCTCTAAGTTTCTCTCACCCTCTCTCTTCTCTCTCTCTCCTCTCTCTCTCACTTTCTCTCCCTCTCCCTCTCTCTCTCTCTAACATTGTGCGGCTTTAGTTCTGAAAGGGTGGAGGGTGGTGATTCACTTAATTGCTCATAACTTGAGAGCCGCTCATCCGATCTTTAACGTTTCTTCGGCAAATCGAAATATTTTGCTAATGCTAACTGTGGGAGATATGACGTTTTTTCAAAATTGCGGGGACGGGAGGGGGCGTATTCAACAGACGAGGTGAACGGTTCCTCTCTGACTTTTTGCTCAAAGGGTCCGTATATAACAATTATTTTTGGACAACGAAAAACGGTCAACAGTTATTTGCGAGCTCTGATTAAAAGTGAAAAACCATAAATGGCGCAGTATGCGGTAGAGGGTTAATATTAATTACTGATGAATTCATATCATTGATAAAAAATGTACAAGCTGAGGGATAAAAAACGTGAAAGTAAATGTGTAAATCACCCAAATAGTTTCTCCTATGTGTGTGGAGAACACGTTGCCAATAAAAATAAACGAAAATTATGTTCTACCATACAAGAGAGATATCTACACTAATTTGGAATGGCACCAAAAAATCTGAATTGTCGTGGATTTGTTACTATGGACCTCTGGATCGGCAGTGTATGTATTCCGTAATGTATTATACGAATATTTCATGAGATTCATTTCTTTGTTCACATTAGGCGGTACTTGAATTTCGGCGTTCCAATGATTTGGAGACAGCCATACTGTTAAACAAATTGGAGTTGGGAAAAATGCAAAATGGTGCTACGCAAATGTTCAGTCTGTTTCGTTTCCAGTTCCACTGTCGGATACACTCCTTTTTCCTAAATATCCCTTTTCTGCAGTGGAACAGTGCACTTTTCGCCAATGGAACTTACTTGTTTTTCATCCAATGAGAGCAGCGCTGAAAGTGAGGACGAATTTAAAGAAAAGCCTAGACTTTTAACCCAGTCGGATCTAAATGATTTAATGAGAGAACTAGAGCTCCCAAAAGCAAAAGCATAATTACTCGCATCCAGGCTAAAAGAACATAATTTTTTGGCTCCGAATGTTAAAATAACTTTGTACAGAGACCGTGATATGCCTTACTCGAATTATTTTATGAAAAAGGACCAACTATGCTATTGCGTAGACATTCCTGGTTTATTCAAAGAGCTTGGGCAAATTTACGAAACGAAAGAGTGGCGATTATTTATCGACAGCAATAAAGACAGTTTAAAAGCGGTTCTTTTGAATATTGGAAAAAGAAACCATCAACTCCAATCGGTCATGCTGTAAACACCAAGGAAACGTATGATACAATGGTTGAACTGTTAAAATGCATAAAATATGATGAACTCGAGTAGAAAATTTTATCCGATTTGATGATCCGGGCTCACCAAATATTGCTTTTTTTATGTCTCTGGGACAGCCGCGCCCGAGAAGAACATTATATGAGAAAGGATTGGAAGAAAATACAAAATATATTCAATTAAATTTTTTTCCCCAGTTGAGTTTAAAATGTTCTTGAAAACTGAACAATATAAACTTAATTTGAGATTTTGCGTTCTCAAAAAATTGATTTTCTTGAGGTAAAAACATTGTGCTACATATGAGAAACCCCGTTCATGCACTAATTTTGGCATCGTTTGTGTTCGTTTTGAGTCCAATGTTCTCGGTTTTTTTTTTCTTCCAATAATAAAGACTAGGCCACCCTAGCGATGTATTGTGGGCCCAGAAATCGCAGTTTTTGGAGAAAAATCATCCATTTGTAAACCAGCCTAACTATAAAGCTTTCATTTTTGACGATGATGTTGTCCATAAATTTACACGCAAAAAAAAAAATTGATTAATCGATCCACCCATAATTTACAAAGCCAAAAGATTTTGGCGAATAATTTGCTTTATTTTTTAATTTTTCATTTCGAAATTCCTTGTCATGTTTTAGATTCTAGAAGTTATTAACATCTAACAATTGAAATTAGTCCAGGTTCGGATCCATTGACTTTCATACTTCACGAAATGCTGGCATAGATATTAACTTCAGCACGATTAATGCCATATGCAAACCATCGTGTGAAAACGGCATAGTTCCCTTCAGGAACCGGTAAAACTTTAGTTACCTGATGATTTAAATATTCTATAGAAACCTTGTCCACAATTAGATCATGCTGTAAATAAATAAAATCACTTGCTTTAGTGTACATCATCGATTTCAGAGGGTGTACCTACATCAAATGGACAAGTGTGATTCATATTCGAATGCAATTCAATATATCCATAAATATAACTATGTAAAGGATTCCTTCTTTTAGACGCCAGGAAATTGCAAGCATCAAATGTGACATTATACAGAAATGGCTTATAGCCATTTAACCGTTTTCGTATGTCAACGTTCACCTGAAATCAATAAGTCGTGAGCGTGTGAAGATTTAAGAAGTTTCTACGCACCGTAACTTTAGTAATTGGTATTTGATGGAGAATAACCTTGAGAGATAAATATTTGTACGTCCGATTTACAGATTTGAGATAGCAATATTCGAATTCAGCAAAGGATTTATCCAGTGGAGTGCATTTAACATTAGTCAACTCAATTTTAGAGTCAATCTAAATGCAATTTACAATAATATGAATTTTATAAAATAAAAATCCACAATATTTCTACATACCCTGGGTACTTTATACGAAAGTAGAATAGCCCAAGTTAGTATTAGGAGTTTAAGACACATCATAGCTGCTCAAACGGATAGCACAAAGTAACAAATACTGGCAGTTCCAGCATGACATTTAACTATTAAACAAGAGTAATGAAATGTCATAAAAAAACCACTGAACTAAAATAATTATGCAGTGGCTTAGATGGAGGGGAACATCCAGAATGAGTTTTTGCTTTGCCAATGTAAAAAGAGGAAATGAGCCACCATCCGATTTTGCTTAATGAACCTGTATTAAAAAATCAATTGATAAAGATATGGGCATAAGGGCTCTTATTGTGCACCAGTAATAAAAGCAGAAGATTGTCATAGCTTGTGGCTGAACGAGTATAGCATTTACACATCCGGTCCTTCACCAGCAATTGGCGCCAGCTGTGAAGTAACTAGCTATGAAAAAGCTTCTCGAGCTTTGCCGTTCGGATTCGGTGTTAAACTGTAGGTCACTTTCTCTAGTGAGAAAAAGTATAAGCAAACACGCCAAGAGATTGAGAGAAGCAATTTTACAATGGCGACTTCAAAAGTTGACTAAGTTCGGGTTTCCTAAATCTGAGAACAAAAGTTTTAAGTTCGTTTTTTTGATATCGTAAATCTTAAAATAAGATTTTCTGAAGATACATTAAGAACATTTTGGAATTAATCCAAGCCAGTAGAAAAGTTGGAAAAGAACAAAACATACTAGCTTGAGTTCAAAAAAATCTTCAACTATCCCAAAATGTACTTGTTTCTAGTCCGAAACAATCTCATATTTATATCGAATTCAAGAACATTATATACTTGTATTAAGCACATTTCAATCTTGAAACAAGCTCATGAGAAATTTTTATAAGTTCAAATCGTACTATGTTTAGTACAAAAAATCTTAGAATTATCCCGATCCCAATTTTAAACAAGCTCCCCTCTAGGACGGCTGGGGTCAGTCGGTTATATTCGTCAACCCAGCGTTGCTCTTTGTACGGTGATGAGTCGTGACGCCTGTCAAAATTGTAGGAGAGAGAGAGAGAGAAAGAGGCGTACGCTTTTATTGTTTTCTATGAGAGAGCGTGTGCAAAGAATAGAAAAGGATTTGAAAAACAAAGTACATTAATCCTCGAACACCCTATCAGTAAAATATTTCACAACATGCCAATGAAATCCATTGCAATGCGCACTAATTATTATAATTTATAATGAATTTCATGCGTCCGCATGAAATGCAAGATGACGTGGACTTAGATTTGCCGGACATTACTTGTGAGGAAAAGATCTTCAAACTACGTCCAGCCGTTTTTTGATTTATGTTAATAGATTTAATTATTAATTTTTTAATTTTAAAAAGTTTATAATGAAGAGTACTTAATGTGAAATATTTATATTGTACATTGCCATCAACAGAGAAGCATCTCTCTTGGGTTGAAAGAGCGTCGCTTATATCACCCCATACATGGCATTGGGTCGGAAGAGCATCGCTTATGTCGCTCCATACATGGAATTGGGTTGAAAGAGCGTCGCTTATGTCGCTCTATACATGGCATTGGGTCGAACGAGCGTCGCTTATTTTGCTTCTCTGCATGGCATTGGGTCGAACGAGTGTCGATAAAGTCGTGTAATTGAGGCGAACCAGCGTCGTTTACGTAGCTTCTCTGCACGGCATTGGGTCGACCTAGCGTGCCTGGACAGTCGTTAACGTATTGAGCGGAAATCCCCTTGCAAAATACGTCAGTCGAGCCCATTGTAAGGTAAATAAGCGTGCGTCAACGACAGTTACAATATCGTCGACGGAACGTTGATATATCGTCGGTCGGCCGTACTAGAGGGTCTTTTCGTTCTTATTTAAGGCGATTTTTATTCAGACGTTGTTATAGATACTTCAATCGTATATATATTTTTTCCATTATTTAACGGGTACATTCGCAGAATTGGGGAAATAAAATCACAAATGTTCATCAAATAAAAATAGTTTGTTGGGCATCCCACTTCATTTCCGCGGAAATGGCTTCAAAAGTTGTTAAACACTTTCACTATTAATCACCTGCATAGAAAACAAAGCCAAGCGGACAAGATCACAAAAGTGGACAAAAAAAATCAAACGACGCTCAGGGTAACTGAAAGCAAATAGAGCAACCGATTGCGGAATAAGAACAGAGAAATGTGTATACTCCTTTTGGGCGTTTGCTTACGCGGCACAACAACAACATCAACGTTGCAACACAGAAGAACTGTCCATTTCGCATTCTGTGTAGGGATTACAATGGTATCTTTCCTCTTCTCAGTGGTAACCTTTCCGACGAAGGCTTTAGGTCTTTTATTCTTCACACTCTTGCACTTGCATAGCTTCTATTATTTTTTTGTTTGAAATTCCTTCCGATCATTATTGCTGCGAGCAGGGGCGTAGCTGGTCATACCGACAAACTAAATTACCCCCACCGGATCGGAAGGCCTTTCTTTTATTTGCTCTTAATGTTTTTGAACCCCCTTATTTTGTATCTCTTTATATTCTATTATATTGTAGCTATGTCTTTTAGACGAAGCTACAATTAAAATAAATAAATAAATAAGTCGAGAAGCGAGGTGACGGTCTGCGTCTGCCCGTCGGCAAAGAGCCGATCACCGCAATGCGAAGATGTTTTAGTTGTAAGCATTGGTGTATACAGAAATGTTAGCGCGTCATCTGCAAACTTACATACATATGTAACGAACTCATGTTAATATGTATGAACATACTAATTCCAAGTCTGTTTTGTACTTGATTCAAGTTTATCAATCCTATTTTCGAGATTTTAACAGCTAATTTCTTATTTAAGTTCGTTTCAAGAATGTTAGTACAAATCAATCTTAAAATTTTAAGTACAAAACGGGATAAATTCAAGCACGGACATACTTAAATCTAGGATGGCATTTTTTCTGAGTGTAAGTATATTTTTTTAGACCTATTTTTGGTACGGCAGTTGTACTATATACATTACGGTGTCCCAAAAAAATCAAAGTCGTTTTTTTACGCATACCCTCTAGATTTTTTACTTCTAAGTAAAAACTTTAATAAACAAAATTTTAAAAAGGTAGGATACATGTAAATACTTGCTCTCTAAAGCTGAGGCGACCTAAGGCTTATGTCAGAGTGCGCGCGAGAAGCGATGCGATAATATTGGACGAGCGATCAACCACTGCAACCTTTTTTTAATGCAATCGTTCAAAAGGTGTCAGAGTGAGGGCGGAGTGATATGCGAGTGCATGCGATAAAACGAGAGCGATGCGACACGTAGTTTTTGCTGCATTCTGAGTTTTTATACTCTGTACCGAAGGTACATAGAGTATATTAAGTTTGTGCAAAAGTATGTAACAGGGAGAAGGAATAATTTCCGACCCTATAAAGTATATATATTCTTGATCAGCATCAACAGCCGAGTCGATATAGCCATGTCCGTCTGTCCGTCCGTCTGTCCGTCCGTATGAACAAACAGATCTCAGAGATGGTAAGAAATAGAGTTTTCACATGTACGGAACAAATGCGTCTTATACTTGCAGGCAGATCAAGTTTATTTTAAATTTTTGCCACGCCCCCTTCCACCCCCGCAATTTTGAAAAAACGTCATATCTCCCACAGTTTTGTAAATAGATGATTTGTATTTTCTAGAGATAGTTAGTCATTAATAATATGTATAAATTTGAAGAAGAAATGATAAAGATCGGATGAGCGGTTCTCAAGTTATGAGCAAATAAGTGAATCACCCCCCTCCACCACCCTCCCACGCATGCACAACCAACGCACAATCTTAGAGAGAGAGAGAGAAAGAGAGAAAGAGAGAGAGAGGGGGAGGGAAGGAAATTCAGAGATGAGCGCAGCAGCAGCTCTGCATTTATCTCTTACTCTAGGTACAGAGTATAAATATAGTCGGGCTTGACCGACTTTCTCACTTGTTTATCTTGATTTCGGTTGAGTGGGTGAACACTGGACACTTTTCTTTTGTTAACAAAGTAAATCGTTGCTCTTGTAGCAAAATACTCGTCGTCTGATTAATTAATGCCCACACTTATAACTAAATTAAACAGGTATGCAAACCGCACGGAAATAGGTATTGGTTCGGCTCATTGGTTCACACAGTTTTTAAACAGCCGGTTTGGTTCATTACATGGGTTTTTGAACTTTAGACAACATGTTAATAACTTTAAAATCCTTTTATCAGTGCTCCTTACAAACGATAATTATCGTACTGAGTATATCAATCCGTATAAAAAACAAAAAAAACGTACAAATGAGAGCAAATTCCAAAGGAAAAAATATACTAAAGTTTGAATACAGGATATTAAGAGGTCATCGGGTAAAAACTGGATCTTCTCATCTTTTAAAACAGTTGACAAGTCATCCTTAAAAGATCAATTGAGTCGTTGAGTGTTCTCCCTTGAGGGTCGATCAGCGAAACTTAATTTATCCCAAATTCGGAAAATAACAGAATTTAGGGAATCAATTAAAAATTCGAAATTCACAAGTCAAAATATTGGTTTTCGGTTCGGCTCAGCATTTTCAAAACTACGTCGGTTCGGTTTATTAGATGGAAAAAGCGGTTCGGTTACGGTTCGGTTCGGTTCTGAACGGTTGCCTGAACAGGTTTGCAACTCGCTGCTCTCAAGAAATGGCGCTCACAATAATCACAGAAAATAAAGCTCGCGCTCTCTGAGTTGCATTCGCTCACTACTGGCCTCTTCTTGTATTACTAAATCATGGTAAATTCTGAAAGCAAATTAAAATTGATCAATACAACTCGCTTCGCTCAAAGCTTCCACTATGTCATCTTCTCGCATTGCTCTTAGCAAAGAAATATTATCGCTTCGCCTAACGTGTCGATGTGCTTTTGATTACTTGTTATTTGGTTATAGCATAGACAATATAATATGAAGATGCAACACACAACCAAAGCAGCAAACAAACGCGCACAAAACATCAAATATATTGTTTTCAATCAGTCAATATGTAAGTGAATTTACGCAGTTCTGAAAGTGGTTATTAAGTAATAAAAATTAAATTCTGAATTCAAATTAAAATTTTCATGTAAAAAGTTTGGCATCAAGTCGTCCGGGTTATTATTGTCCAATCGCAATAATATTTCTTTTTTGAGTCGATGATGCCAAACGGAATAAAAATACAGGGTATGCGTATATGATTTTGCGTTAAAAACTATTTGTCCTTATGTCTTGGGACACCCTAATATATATACTTGTCCAGTTTTCATCATCAAATCATAAAAAACTTATAAATAAGATGTTTGTACTTTTTCGTTTTTGTATTTAAAGACTTTGTGCAAAGTTTCGTCACGATTGCTTTAAGGCATAAGCAGGAAATAGCACAGAAACTAACGAACACACAACCGGCAGACACTTAGGCCGTTATGCTGATATTTTTAATATATATACTTTATATGGTCGAAGACGCTTCCTTCTATGCGTTACAAACATCTGGACAATTTTAATATACCCTCTGCAAGGGCATTAAATCTGGGGATTATTTCAATATTTCGACTCCATCCCCCTAATTGCAAAAAGCTATCTCCGCCACTGAATTGATGAATCAAATAAAAATGTTTATTAATGGGATATGCAATCAACAAAGCACTATTCAGCGATCGTTTCCAATGAATAACTCTAATTAATTGTACATTTATTTATCATCAATGCACAGCCTAAACGGCTAGACCCAAAGCTACATTTTTTTACAACAACTTCCATGGTGTTGAAAGTAAGTACTAAGATGGGATTTTATATAATTACTAGCATAAAGCCCGTCGCGCTTCGCTGCGCGTTGAACAGTATAGAACCAATATCAGAATCATTTGTAAGTAAATCGTGAGAGTCAAAAGTTTACCTTTGAAAATACTCTACAAATTTGCTTCCTCTGCACAGCACAGTGAATCAGTCAGTGAATTAGGATACTCTCTTTTATATTTAGAAACTTGCATATAACCCGTCGCGCTTCGGTGCGCCTACAACAGTATAGAACCCGTATCAGCCAACATCCCACCCACTTCCAGTCCACTTACCACCCACATTCCACCCACTTACCATCCACGTCCCACCCATTTACCACCCACACCCCGTGCACTTCCCGCCCACATCCTTTCTACATCCCCCCCAATCCCTCCCACTTTCCGCCCACATCCTATCTACATCCCAACCACATCTTTCCACTTCCCGCCCACATCCCACCCACTTCCCATTCACATCCCACCAACTCTAATACTTCGAATACTATCCTTACAAACCGAGTTTTAAATCATTCGGCTGAAAAATAGTAATTTCCATACAAAGTTTTATTAGATTCTGTACACCTTGGAGCGAATTTTCCTACATCGGAGACTGAATTCGCAAATAATTTGGCGTTCTAGACTTACAAACCGTGTTTCAAGTCGATTGGGTGAATTGTAGATATTTTCACGGAAAATTTGCTCATCATTTTCACACCATGGGGAGATGGATTTTACAACATTGGAAAATCACATATCAAAACCAGAGATTAAAACCGTAACCGAAACCGTAACCGCTAAAAACACTTTAAAAATTGAAACCGAAACCGTAACCAAAACCGAAAAAATTTTTTTATAATCGTAACCGTATAACCTTTATTTACATAACCGGTTATCAGTACCGTAACCGAAACAAATATATGGGTTAATTTCGGTTCTTCCTCTGCTAGTAAAAATTTCGGTTTTCGTACAATGAACATTTTACATTCATATTTACTTTACTAAAATTGGAAGCTTATTTATACATATGGGCATTTCCATTCTGTCGAACCGTGACCGTCGTACAAATTGAAAACGAAAAAAAGTCAAATTAAATCGAATTTTTAATTCGTTTTTTACTGTACAATACAGCTCTTAGTAAGCACTTTAATTAGTGTTATTCGGTTTCCAAAATATTGACAAAATTGGAAGCTATTCGAACGTGACAAAAACAGAATTGGTTTTCGCGAGTAGCTATATAAAGACAAAGCTTAGCGAAACCTAACACAATAACTAAGCCCAAATAATCTTAAAATCTTATGAATGAATAGTTCTTTGAAATGTATATTATTTGATTTAAAAATTTTGAGTACATTTTTTGTAAAAAAATTTTTATCTCTGTCGAAACGTGACATGTCGAACGTGACATTTCTTCCATCATCATATTTATGTGGTTTTTGCTATATTGCGAAGCAAAAACTTGCAGTTAATTGCATTGGCATAGTTTCTCATGGTTTCTTATGCATTCTTGTATAGCCCTTTGTAGCATCAGAAAGATATTAGATAGCGAAAGTACATCTATAGTCACTTTTTTCCAAAAAATTATGCAAATTTAATGTCAAAATAAGAAAAAAAGCGCTAGCACGGCTGTGAAACCGAATATATCCAATTGGGTTATTAGTAAATGTAAGATTAGCGTACATTAGTTTAATTTGATTGTTTCCCTATGAAAATTCGATCAAATATAGTTTTTTTAACCACTTTAATTTTTTTGGCCCAGGTGGACCTTTTTTTGGAAATGCCCATATACAATGCCATGGGCACTTTCATGGATGCATTTATGTAGGGTTGGAGGTATAAGCAGTGTCCTTTCTTTTGGCCTGCGGGAGCAGAACTTGACCACTAAGACATACTGCTATAGCGACAACCAAAAACGCATCGGAAGAATAGAATTAGCACATTAAACCAGAGGCAATATTCATAGCCACAGCCAGCTCCATGGAATGGAGGCGGATCCTACTCGCCGGGCGTATTAGTTTAATATGGATTTAAAAGTACCTGGTCAAAATCTGATCAAAACTATTGCGAATACTAACCTTACAACATAATCTATTACAAACAGAGTTTCAAGTCAATCGGATGAAAAATAGTTTTTTGCATGCAGATGTTTCATCGTGGGCGGATTTCTAAAATCGGGAAAAACGTCTCCAATTATATCGAGTTCTATGCTTAGAAACCACGTTTCAAGATAATTAGATGAAGAAAATGTTTTCCACACAAACTTTTCCCGCGCTTTTCCACTTTCAACACATATGAACCCTCTTGTTCAAATAACAACCTTCTATCAGCCGTCTATCTGTTACCGTTCGGGCTGTGCGTAGATTGCCAATCATTGAATCAGTAAGGACACACTCTTTTAAATATAGAGATTGTCAGACTCGAACACTTGATGGTCTAATGAAATTTTATGTTACTCAATATTTTACTTAAAAAATGAGAATCTGTGCCTGGTAACAGAACACGTGTTTCATAAACATAGAGATAATTCTTCATAATGCTCTCTTGGTTCTGTTTAAGTTTCTCTTCCTCCATTTCTGCATCGCAGAGTAATAAAAAGCTTATATACTTCTGACACTACCCTCGCATTCAATCAAATTTCTGTCTCCTATCACCCAGAAGTTTTGATGCTCAAATAGCAAATACAAAATCGAGCCATATAAGTCGCCAGAAGATAACAGCGAACATTTTGTTTAGTGTCAAATAGAGCTGAGGTCGGCCGGACCCTGAACTCTTAAATCATTGATATTTTTGACGAAAATTAAATTACGGAGTAAATTTTTTGAATCAAGTACAATTGGTGGACTTTTAATATTAATTTTATAATTTAATCAAACCATCAATATTACGCTGGCTCTAGGTCTCGTTTGCACATAACTTCAAAAAGCAGGATTTAATTCATTCATTCTCTACTCTTTTCGTTTATGAATGTAACTGCAACTTTGTCCCTCAAACTATATATTAGTTTTGGTGCAATAAAATTTGTAAGAATAAACGATTCGGTGGGCTGAAGTGGTTTGTCATAAGAATCCAACCACCACTATGGTTCGTACACTACGATTAAGTTTGAAAATTTGCCATTATTTGAGGAAAAGTTCTATTCCAAGGCCAATTTAGAAGCTTTCGGGTTTTTGCTTAATAATTTTTGAAAATTTTTTCGCCATAAAATAAGAGCTGTTGGAGATAAACCAAGACTAGACAATACTTAAAGAAGGCTGTGTAATTAATTGCTTTTTTGGGTTAAGCTGGCTCAAGGTCCGATAAAGTTGCGTTGCAAAAACAATGAAAGTAAAAATAGGCAAGCCATGAAGCTTTAAATTTCCTAGTGGTAATGCTTAAGCTTTGAAGGTCAAATTTCTAAGTGCAAAAGCTTGAACCTTTACATAGATGAAAATACCGTGCAAAATTTTCCACAACCGTCAGTACTTCCCCAAATCCGGAAAAGATATGGAATTTTCCATTAAAAATATAAAACCACTCTGAGAGTTATCAAAACCATATTTTTTTCAATCGGTTTTTACTTATTTACTTGGAGAGGACCTGACGATATCACTGGTAGTTAATGCTAATTAAACTGTGCGGAAGGGGGCGTGGTAAAAATTGAAAAAAACTTAAAAAAACTTGATCTGCCTGCAGGTACAAAAAGTTTATGTTCCATACATGTCAAACCGCTATCTCTTACCATCTCTGAGATCTGATTGTTCAAACGGACGGACAGACGGACATGGCTATATCGACTCGACTGTTGATGTTGATCCAGAAAATATATATTTTATAAGGTCGGAAATGATACCTTCTCCCTGTAACATAGTTTTTCACAAAATTTATATACTCTGTGTACCTTTGACCATTTGCTAAACAGTTTCTTATATGGCAGCTATAAGATATATTTATCAGATTTTGACCAAATTCCCCAAAATTGTTTGACGATTGAAAACAAAAATGTGTCTCACCAAAACTAGTTTTTCGACCGATCGTTCCCAAGGCAGCTGTATGCTATAGTCATCCGATCCAGCCTGTTCCGACAAATGTGCAGCAAATTTGTGCCGAAAGACTTTGTGCAAAGTTTGGTGTGTATAACGATAGGACTGACTGAGGAGATAGCATAGAAAGAGACGCACGGAAGAATATATATACTTTACTAACAAATAACCCGTCGCGCTTCTCTGCGCCTTGAACAGTATAGAACCAATGCATACCCACTTCCCTTCCGCATCCCACCTACTCTCCACCCAATTCCCAAAAATTTTCAACCCAGATTCCACCTACATTCCACACACATACCATCCACTTTCCGCCGACATACCACCCACTTCCCATCCACCTCCCACTTACCACCCACCATCCGCCCACTTCCCGTGCACTTTCCGCCCAGATCCCACCCACATCCCATCCACATACCACCTACTTCCAAAACAACTTACCACCCTCATCCCACCCACTTCCCAGAGGGCATCCCGGCGGAATTTCCAACATCGGAAAATGAAAACACAAATGAATTCTCATATTGACCTTACAAACCGAGTTTCAAGTTAATCGGATGAAAAATAGTTTTTTGCATGCTGAATTTCCGGCCATTTTCCCCGTAGGCGGATTTTCAGATTCGTGTCGAATCATTTCGCGTACTTTGCTTACAAACCAAGTTTCAAGTCAATCGGATGAAAAATAACATTTTTCCCATACAAACTTTTCCGACGCTTTTCCGGGTGGTATTTTCCAAAACCCCGTCTTAGTGCGCACTTTCACCACTAACAGAAACTCCTGTCCAAATTTCAGCTTTCTATCTCTTACCGTTTAGGCTGTGCGATGATTGCCAATCAGTCAGTGAATCAGTCAGTCTATCAGTCAGGACACTCTCTTTTATATTTATAGAGATGTAGTCGGAGATGCTTCCTTCAATGCGTTACAAACATCTGAACATTTTTAGTATACCCCTGCAAGGGCATAAAAATATTGCTTAGCAGGGTAAACTTATTGGAATGATGCAGAATATGCAACAATATTTCCAGTATTCAGTAATTTTTAATGAGTCTCGCAGAAGTCTAAAAGCTACAATGCTATTTAGATCTTTATTCAATCTATCAATGCATCTGAAAATTGACCGGTCTTAACGAAACTAGTCGAGAAATGCTAGACTTTTGCTTACACTAAGCGTCCGGCGTTGAAAGAGTGCCTCCGATAGTCAGCCATCACCCACACCAGCGGAAAAATATTGCCAGAAATGCAAAACGGAACCAAAAACCTACTTTAAAACTATACCCTATTTGCTTGTCACGATTTAATAAATTTAAATTTTTTATATTTTTTTTCGCTTTCTTGGTAGTAATTTCAAGTTTAGGGCTTTTAACTTGCACATTTTCGAATCAATAAACACACGATAGTTTGCAGTTCACCAGTTTAAGTACCAGTTTGACCGGATACATACGTGTATCTACATAATTATCACTCTAAATTGATTAGTCAAAATTTATTTTAGCTCACTGTTGGCATTCATTTTTAGGTTTTTTATTGTTTGGTACGTTTTTTAAGCCAACTAAATTATTCATTTTTGCTTCGCGGCCTTTGGTATCGACTATAAAAACGCCTGGACAAGCACCAGAGACCATCACAAACTAACCAACTGTCACACGGGCACAAGTTCAAGACGCAGTTAAAAAATCAAAAAGAAATCACATAATGAAATACTCAATTGCCATTGTCTTTGCTGCTTGCCTGGCTGTCGTATTGGCTGCCCCAGCATCCAATAACGACGTCGAAATAGTGCACTATGACGTGAATGTAGAACCTGAGAATTACAACTTTGCGTGAGTTAAAAGAGAAAGAATCGCTTAAAGAAGATTGTAACCAAACTTTGTTCCAGTGTTAAGACCAGCGATGGCAAAAGTCAGGAAGAGGAGGGCCATGTGGAAAATCTTGGTACCGATGACGAAGCTATTGTTGTAAGGGGATCTTACTCCTATGTAAGCGATGACGGACAAACCTACACGGTGAAATATATTGCCGATAAGAATGGCTTCCAGCCTGAGGGTGCCCATATTCCAAAGCCTCTTTAAGTTACTCAACGATGCGTTGAACATAAAATAAAACGAAATAAAAATAGTGCGCTGGGTAAATGTATTCAACACTTACATAAATAGTTTGGGGGACACTAACTGGAACTTCAAAAACTTGAATTTATCTCTAACTCACGGGACGCGATAATTAAAGTGAGAAATCGACAATTGATGCTATTTTGCTGGAGTCGGACAACATCAAGTGGAAATTAGTGCAGGCAACATTTATGATGGAGGTAATGTGTAGAATATTCGGAAGCAGCGCGTACGTCTTTGCGCTCTTGCAAGCTGTTGATGCTGATAATGAATATATATACATTTTAGGGTCGGAAATGATTTCTTCTCCATGTTACATACTTTTGCACAAACTTAATATACTCTATGTACCTTCGGTACAGAGTATAAAAACACAAAGAGAAAAAAAAAGAAAAAGTATAAATTAGTAATATTTGTGCTTTTTTTTGAGATGGTGTTCTAAACTTTTCTTAAATAGTGGTGCCTTTTTATTGATTTTATATTGTTTGGTAAATGATTCCATAGGCGAATAGCAAATGGGAAGTAATGGACGTCAAAGGTAGTGAGTTCATTTTTAGGGCAGATTATTTTTTAGTTCGTTGAGACGCAGCAAAATTAAGTACATCATTCAGATATGAAGGCTCTGAGGTGTTTTGTCATCGCTATATCAGGAGTTGCAATCTGCGCCAACGGTCTAGACGGTGGGATAGTGACAACAGATATGACGTCTGTGCATATATGTTTCTGTGTGGAAGACTCAAACAAATCCAGCAACGAGAGTATGTAATTATTTGGCAATCTCTAAGACTTATTTTCCGACCAATGGTTCCTATGACAGCTATAATAAATATATAGTCATCCGACCAAAATTTGCGAATCTTTGTAAAAGGTTTTGATATTAATAATCGCTGATTTTGGAGATGTTAACATAAAAAACCAAACAGTTTTTCTCACTAAGACCCATTTTGCGACGGATAATTCCTACGGCAGCTATAAGATATAGTCATCCGATCCAGACAAATCCCACATATTAGCAGCGTGCAGTAAAAAGAAGACTTTGTGCAAAGTTTCAACTCGGTAGCTTAAAAACTGAGAGACTAGTTTGCGTAGAAACTGACAGGCAGACGGACAGACTAAGCTTGTCGCCCTGATCACGAATATATATTGTTTAAATGAAGATTCGTACAGAAGAAATTTAGACAGCATCGTCGTCTCTTTACCATGCAACCTAGCGAACTCCAATTTTGAAGAAAAAAGTCGTCTCACAAACTGTATCACAAACTCAGCGATAACCCAGAGTGGAAGTGTTGTAACATCGTTCAAACAGGAGTGGTACAACAAAAGATGTCAATTAGCGCGTGACAAATCGATTAAACTGCTCAGAAAGATTCGGTATCAGCAAGCAAACAACTCATACAAGTACATTTGTCAAGAAGCCAAAAATCAGTTTTATGAAAAGCTAGTCTCATCTCTAGAAGATATTCGTGACTGCAAGTCGTACTGGAGCCAATTCAACTTTAAGGCCTGTTCTCAGAAGCGCGGAAAATAAATTTTTATGACGCACTCCATATGAAAAAAACAGTGGCGGATACTTGACAAAAAAGAGGATCCTACCAGCACTAAGTACAAGCTGATTAATGCCGCAGTGGTAATATGTGTAATGGTGCAGAAATATGGGGGATACGACGATACGGGGAAGTGGAAAGTCTTCAAAGATACTTTCTTAAGAAAAATTTTCCTCTACCACAATACACACCGATCAGAATGCTATATCTGGAGACCGGATTATCGCTTCTTCATTTATATACATGGAAGAAAAAAGGGTACCTAGGATTTTGGCAGAGCATCTTTTAAAAGAGCGAGAGTGGGACAGTCTAGCTACGGATCACGAAGTTTAACTGAATCTTGAAGACAACGCAACATGGAAAACTTGGGCTAGAATTAATACTGCTAAAATGAATACAGCATATGGGATAAAATTCGTTGAAGAATTCCGGAGAAGCTCAAAGCGATTGATCTATAGGCAACAGCACTACGATTTGGGAGAGAATAACTATTTCTCCGATGAGTTTCCCATTGAAGGGATAAGAAGTGTTTTTATGGCCAGAGGTGAAATATAAAACTTGAATTTTATTTCAAATGTCACGAGGAATGTGCAACTGGAGGGAGCAAGGAAATTTCATCCATTTTATTGGTATTGCCTATGCTGCGGAAACTCCGGCTTTTAGTTTTCGGAAAATGTACCCTTTTCCCGCACGAAATAGTAAACATTCTCAACGCTACAGAGTTATGTGATTAGGGCCTTAGCCAATAGAAATAGAATCATAAAGGGATTATTTTAAAAAGGAAATTTAGTTTTTTTTTTAGTTATTTATAACATTTGTAAATCATGCTAGCACTAATTCTGGGGAAGACCCGGGAAGCCAGGTGTATTTAGTTACGTGTAGAGATGCGAGGCGGTGAGCGACAGACGGTTCTCTTAACCAAGTCGCCGAGTAACTAAACTTTTTACTTTTATCTATATATATAAGCTAGCAAATAACCCGACGCGCTTCGCTGCGCCTTCAACAGTATGCTCTTTGCTGATGGGCTTTCCCTCCAACTCCCACCCCCATCCCTCCCATCCAATCTACATCCAACTCCACCCAGTTCCCACTCACTTCCCACCCACTTTCCGCCATGATCCCGCCCAAATCTCGCCCACATCCCACCCACTTCCTCCCACTTCCGGCCCACATCTCACCCACATCCCTCCCACTTCCCGCCCACATCTCATCCACATCCCTATCCCACCCACATTCCTCCCGCATCCCACCCACTTCCCGCCACATTCCACCCACTTCACAACCACTTACCACCCACTTCCAAATCAACAAACCACCCACATCCCATTTACTTTCCAGTGGGCAACCAGGCGATATTTTCAACATAGGAAAATTAAATCACAAATGAATTTTCATTTTGACCGTACAAACCGAGTTTCAAGCCAATCGGATGAAAAATAGTTATTTTGCATGCTGAATTTTCCAGGAATTTTCCGACCGTCAAGTCAAATCACATTTCAAACTATTTCGTAATCTATCATTGCAAACCAAGTTTCAAGCCACTCGGATGAAAAATAGTTTTTCATGCAGAAATTTCCGGCAATTTTCCGGCTTTCTGGCTTGTGTCACATGGAAATGACAGATAGGTTGGCAGCTTGATGCATTAAGCAGGGCATCCACACACGAATTTGTTCGACGAATTTGTTCGTCGAACAAAAATACGTTTGCCCACTAACCAGGCGAACATTTCTCACGAACATCATTTTCTCAAAAATCACAACGAGTTAACATGAAAATATGGCAGCGAAAAATAACACAATCATGGCCTAGATGGCGATACAAATTAGTTTAAATCATTATTTCATCATTTTGGGAACATTCAATAAATTCCAGCAACAATCATTGCTCATTTGGGCACGTGTTCACTCTACAAATATTTTTGACAAATGATGTTCGTGCAAATGTTCGCATCCATTGACGAACATGTTCGCACGAACACTCGCAAGATAAAAACATTTCAATTCTTTGCGAACAAAACGTCGAACAAAAAAACTGTCACGAACACCTCCACTAACGTCGAACATTTTGACGAGCTGAACAAATTCGTCGAACAAATTCGTGTGTGGATGGGCTGCTTTAGGCCAGATATGATGAATTTAGTATGACCAGGTTTTATGACAACAGTGGTATTTTAGCTATAGCTATAAACCAGCTAAGCACAGAACGTTTTTATTTTCCGGATCATGAGACAAACTGGTGGGTATTATGATACTTTTAAAAGCGTATCTTACTTTACAAGAAATTTAAGCAAAATAAAATTATATCTCAATCCCACTTCTTTTGATGAAAGCAGCTAGTTCTCTGAAAAAAGTAACTCTTTAGTAATTAATAAATCTTTTAGGTTTGAAAAACGGTTAAAAATCTTAAATTTTCTTCTCAAGGAGGCAAATCTCGAGCACTCAGACACTGCATGGTTAGCATCATCACTCTCGACAAATATAATCAGGAATCGCTTTTATAGTGTAGAGGTACACATTGTCAGATGTGTGATTAGTCAGTAGTCTATTAATAAGATTTATTGTGTACGTATCCCATTTAAGATGCCAAGGAGTCATTGGAACCTCAGTAAAAATATCTGCAAAGTAAGACCCCTTTAGTGCCGAAGCCTCCTTGTAATGGTCATTCCAGTTTGAGTATACTCTCTTCTTTATATTTCTGTACGCTTCACCAGTGCTAAAAAATACCTCAGTAAAGGAACCTTCTAAGGTTGCCTTTTTAGCAATCTTGTCGGCCTCTTCATTAACTTTTAGTCCTTTATGGCCTGGTATCCAAACAACTTTAGCCACTTTAAGCTCTGGCCAGACGAGCATACTATGAATCTCTCTAACAAGATAAACATTTGAGTTTTTATACACTGTACCGAAGGTACATAGAGTATAATAAGTTAGTGCAAAAGTATGTAACAGGGAGAAGGAATCATTTCCGACCCTATAAAGTATATATATTCTTGATCAGCTTCAACAGCCGAGTCGATATAGCCATGTCCGTCTGTCCGTCTATCCGCCAGTCTGTCCGTCTGTCCGTCCGTTTGAAAAAACAGATCTCAGAGATGGTAAGAGATAGAGGTTTGGCATGTATGGGGCAAATGCTTCTTATACTTGCAGGCAGATCAAGTTTATTTTCAATTTTTGCCACGCCCCCTCCCGCCCCCGCAAATTGGAAGG